>CM035187.1:2086244-2137022 GCA_020233015.1 Callinectes sapidus | reverse complement strand
ACACACACACACACACACACACATGGGGGAGAGAGAGAGAGAGAGAGAGAGAGAGAGAGAGAGAGAGAGAGAGATCTACCTGAGAATCATAGTGATTTTCTACATTCAGAACATCTACCTATACCAAGTGACTGCGAGACAGAATGGTCAAATCCAACGTGAAACTGCTTGAGCGAGATGTGACCAATGACAGGAGGTGACATACCAACTGGAGGGCGATATGCAATTTACCTGTTCCACAGTGCACTTCCAAGAGCTCTCTGAAAACTGGTCCCTCTTCAAGCTAGTAGCAACTGTTTCATTGGTCAAGCTTCTGATTGCGGTCATAAAAATAGCCTGTAATTAATTAATATTTTATTATTATCATAACTAATATTATTTTTTACATCATATACACATTGTTATAAATAAAACAAACTTTAGCACTGGAATACTATGCCACTCATGCAAAATATACAAACATACATACATACAAACGTACATACATACATACATACAACCCTCAAGAAGAGTGGTGAGTGTGTGGGCCGCCGACTGAGCCTCGGATAATAATACTTATTGAGGGTCAGGTCCTGGCTGGTGGGCGGGAGGCCACCACACGAAATGCACAACCGATAAAATCCATGTAAACGGAACGACAACAACAGATCCAGTTTTACGTTTGTGACTTCCTGAAGTGGCTGGATCCATGGAAGCCATGAACTACACGCCAAAACAATGTGTATAACAGATTTTGATGAATAAATTGATGGCAAGAAGTGGATCACAAAGCTGCCTTCTCTGGTCACTGAGCTCTGCCAAGCTTCTATCCTTAACTAGTGACTGGAGTTCCTAAAGAGAGAGTAAAGATTTATGCCATATAATAAACCGATATAGTGTCAGGACTTCGTGACCCTATGGACTACTGGTTTTGTCGTGCAAGCAGCATTGTGTGATCCTATGTGTAAGTATCGGAAGAAGAGGGTGAGAGTTTGGTATTCTGCTTCCTCTTTTTTAGTCTGTCATAAAGAAAGAACAAAAAGGTCACAGAAACCTGGAACTGAACCCTGTACTTGCTCAGGACCCAGAAAAACTAGACAGGCACATGTGGCTTTGTGGAATGAGAATGTCATACCTTGAATGGAAAGTGAATGTGACAATTGGAAAGTGAATGTGACAATCTGTTTTACCATTTGGCTCAATTGAATGTCCTAGGTCTCCCACCTTAATATAGAAAACTGGATTATTGATGATAATGTAATAACATCCCACACATTTACATCTAAGAGAATCAGAGTAAATTTATGAGTTTTAAAAAGGATGATGATGCTGCATAATACTTCACACATGAAAGTGAACAGCAGCATGACTGTGAGAGCCTGTGGGGGCACAGGGTATACTTGAAGCCCAGAGCCAGGCAGCTGGTCTCGTGTGAAAGGTAAAGGCAAGTAGATATTTTCAAAGGAGGTTCTTCAACTCAGTGGCCAGAGATGAAGCAGATTCAAGACCCACTCTGCTGCCTGCTGGTGCTGCTATGATGCCTGACTGGGTGCTGCACACTGCAACATTTTCCCTTATTATAAGGTTGATGAAGTGTACCTCTTGCTATCATCAAAGAAACTAAAAACAATCATAACCAAAGTGAAGAATATCAACATTAAAACTTCACCACAATTAAAATAAGTTAAGCATTGTCTTGACATAATTGCTGTGACAGAAAATAAAAAAAAGATTTGGTGACATACAACAGAACTCTGATAGAATGTGGGTTGAGATGAAATGGTACTTCTGAAGTCTACTAATTAGCTGATGACAACAGTGTTACATACCCAATATTACATAGTATTTCAACACAAACAAGAGTACAATCTTCAAAAAGAAATTTTGAGGATACCTATACAGTAATTTCTCCCCCTACACAGCTACAAAATATGGGAGCAAAAAAATTTGTGCTCATGTAAATACAAGAGAAGAAATGATCAACACTGAGAGCCAAGAGATGAGAGCCAACAGCCAAGACATGGAGGATAATGAGAGGCCAGCCCAGCCCTCCACTGTCACAACCTGTGCTAAATGAAGTTACCATGAATAAAACTATGTACAGCATATTTCAATAGGTACTAAACAAGGCTGATGAATGCTAATTAAAACTCCTTGACTTGCTTTGAAGAGAATCCTAGTTTACTATGTAATGTGGTCATCAAAAGCCAATGTCTTCACTACCTGAGGCACTTTTGCAGGCTTTGTTCCTTGGACGTCTGTGTGTGGGGATAAAATGAGCTCTTCTAACATCCTGGCTCGTATTAAGGCCTAGCAATGACACCAGATTAATGTCATATTGGTAATAAAATAGAAATTAGTTCAATTATTATGAATCCCTTTTTTTTTTGGCAAAGCTAAGTTTCATCAGAGGAGATATTCTATTTGCTGGCTCTCTGCTCTGGCAAGACAGAGTACATGATGCTGCTGCTACTGCAGTGTGTGATCATACTTCTTCCCAAATAAGGAAATAACTATTGGAGAGATAAGACACTACATAAAATCAATGCATCCAAACTTAGCCACTGAGGCAGCATCACAGATGCAAGAAGAAAATAACAACTTTGGAATTCTATATTGTGACCAGAGGATGACTTAAGATGTTGAGAACAATCATTTCCACAACAACCTCCAGCACATCCATCACAGAGCAGCATGGCAAGTGTTGCCACTTAACAGATACATATGAAATTCTTCCTATATGATACAAGTTTAGGAAAAATCACCATGCATGATTTAAGACATTTTGCACTGCACTTACAGAAAAATATTTTAATTTAACTTATCTGTAAGCATCACTGTTTTCATATTCTTAATATAGATTTAAATTCCAGTTAAAAATATATCATGAGTTATCTACATGAAGACCTTATTATCACTTCCAAATAAAAGTAACTATTTTTCAAGTATTAAAAGCAGAGGTACAAGTATGATGAAGGCTGTCCACAGGTAACAGTACCAGACTAGCAGAGCCATCATTGGCCAGGTGGTGCGCCAGGTGGGTGCTGCGCAGCACTGACTTCATTTTTCACTTCTGGCCCAGGAGAGGCGCGCAGGCAGAGGTGGAGCAGTGACCCAGCTGCTGCCTGACCTCTACAAGCACAGCCCAACAGGTGATATCCATGTGAAAGGCACAGTAATTCACAAATAACTGAGGTAAACGTTCATTTGAACTCTCAAGTGTTCCATGTCTAGCAAAGGTATGTCTGGAGGAGGTTTCCCTTTACATTTTTTCCTATAAAGCTTCTCCTGGAGTCTCACAGATCCTACCAATGTTGGAACAAGGGATGAACTGAGCCTCATAATGCCGGAGAATAAGGCTTTGCGAGGAGGAAAAAAGGAAAGAAAAGAAGAGCCACCAGCTTCACACCCCCTCCTCCCCCACACCCCTCACCAGCTTCTCCCACCACAAATCACAACCCACAAGTCCTTGTGACCTGCCAGCCCAACCACTCCTGCACATCATGGAAATTAGGAGCAATTTTAAAGTGCCACTTTCATGCAGTAGTTCTCGAATGTCTTCACAAATAAAACTTTAAACCTTATCTTCCCACTAAATCACATGAATTAAGATAACTATTATTAAGAATCTGAGGATGCTTTCTTTTTATCAACCATTCCAATATCATCTCCATGAGGATGAAACAATTGAAAGGGTTCAATAGTATAACTTTAAACTAGAGTTCTCTCTTCTTAATATAAGAGAATATTTATGTTGAAATTTTAGTAATGTGTTTATATTTCATGACTTAGTATTTAAAGTCTACTGAACTCATTTGTTAATTCAGGTACTTTGGTTATCTGTCTCCTCATTACATCTGGATTTAGTTGCTCTTGGCCAGAAATGTTGTGGTCAGAATGGCATCCACTTTTGGTTGGCCATCACAGACTGGGCCTGCCCAACACCCCTAGCTAGGAGAGGTGGTGCCCTCCACTATGGTGCAGCAATGGACATTATCATGGATGTACAACCCATGATGTACATTTACCACATGTTACACTAGATTTCCAGAAAAAAGATAAATACAATAAATAAAAATTAAAATAAAAAATAACACCGGGAAAGTGACTAGCTGGTTACAGGGTGCAAGAGAGTGCTGGGTCGAGGCCTGTAGTGGTGCTGTCTGGCCATTCTCCCTCCCCCCCTGGAACAAGAGGTCTGAGAGCCTGGTCCAGAGGCTCTACCCTGTTCGCTTGTGGCTGCTGAGGAGATGGTGGGGCTGGCAGACAGGGCGGGAGGCCTCCTTAGGATCCACCCTTCGGGGTCATGGATTACCCAGCCGGGGAAATATTCTGCGCTGTGGTTCAGGTGTGTAGTAAGGTCGGCTGTTGTAATATGCTTCCTGAGTGTACCTGGTAAAAAGGGAATCATGATGGCTGGAATCCTTATATCTAGTACGTATCTTCAAGGAAACATTAGTTTAATAGCTGAGAAGTTCCGAGATTTGGGGAGAACGCAAGGATAAAGAGGTTAGAGATATGAGGTTGATACGAGCACAAGAATATAAACATAGAAAATACATCAGTGCAAAGAAAAAAACATAGTTAAGTTGACAAACTGACCTATAGTGTGGGGTAGTGAGGCTGGGAGGGGCTGGGGGCAAGCCAGCACTAAAGCCGGGTAACGGTGCTGCTGTTGACACTTGGCTTGGATGACTGTGGTTGTGGCTGCTGCCGTTTGCTGCTGTGGTGGCTGTTCTGTTCTCCACCTTCCTTCGAGAGACGAGGGGGGACACATGGGGGGGCAGGTAGGTTGGAGGGTACCGGGAGCTGTGTGGACAGAAAGAAGGAGTCATGCAAGTAATAAAAATATCATATCCTCCTTAATCACTTGAAACTAAATTTTAATTATCATTTTAATTAAAATTTTCAATATAAGATGTTTTAAATTACATAAAACTATATTTCTTTAACTTCAAAGACTTTAAAATTTGCTGTTTTAAGTCTTGAACAAACTTTTGATGTCCATATAACTGTTTTAATGAAAATAATAGAGAAAATTTAGCATACTTATACTTTCTTGAAGAAAAATTAAGTTCAATTGTTTTGAAACCAATATATAATATTTAAAAACAATGAAAACCTAAATTCTCGAGTCTGCAATCTTGTTTTAAGAATCACAGCTATGAACAAAGTAACGTACATATGTACTAGCTTGCAGTCTATAGGTATATAACTTTACTGGTCATGCAGACACTGTCATTATCAAAAGAACAGAAAATTCACCCAGAGAAAATTAACAAAATAATTTTGCAACATACAACATACAATATGCTGTTGACTAGATATGGAATGGAATGTCATTATCAAATCATAAGAATCATTCAATCATATCAGGTAAAATATTAAAATATAATTTTGCCTTGAGTATGAATCATAGGCCAACATAGAAAACTGACTTTTGATAACTTGCAAGCAAGAGTCAAGACAAGCAGGATCACGAGAGATCTGCTGTGGCTCTGAGCAAATACCAGCTCATGGAATATACAACAAGCCTCACAGCAATCACTGCAATGATACATACAATACAACATTTCAGGGAACATACACAACCACTAAAAAATATTTGCACCTCCAAACACAGCATTTTCCTTCTAAAGAATAATTGCATCAAATTAACCAAAAACTACTATACTAACAAAATAATAAATGTGTACTATACAGATAAATTCATGTTCTTAGGTGCAAGCTCAGGATTCAGGGGATTAGGACAACCAAATACATGTACATGTGACCTTTGATACATTACTGAGTGATAACACATGTATGTGGTTTCCTTTGGACACACACTACATACAAATGTATAAAACAAAAGAGTAGCTGCCTATGCTTTACAGAACAAAGTGGTCCTGGCATGCTATTCAGGGCACATGTAGCAGCAGGCCAGGGTACTGAGGAGTCAAGCAGAACGGGTGGAGCAGTGTGGTCAAACTGGTTCTCAAAGACACAGGGAACATGCCACTCCCAACACACAGTGCTTCTTTAGGGAATTTCAATAAAATATGACTGACTTAACAAAAATGATTGTGTAAAATCAACACAATTTTAAAAATTTTGCGTAACAGTATTCTCTTAATAGTTTCTTCTAAGTGAGATGTAAATATGGCAAACCATGCTGAAATGCTTCATCAGTATCTAATAAATGGGCTCCAACCTAAAGAGGACAAATGTAAACAGAAACTGCAGTCACTAAAACAAAGGTGAAAACATAAATTTCAACAACTGCAATGGTCAAAAGAAGCTGAGCCTTTTTGTACTGCCACTCTGCCTCCCACCTACTCATTACTCCTGGTGATTCACACACTCATTTATTGGTCCACTCATGGCCACTGCTGTGTTCTCTATGAAAAACAATACTATTTATTATGGTAACATTTGGCTCGTGTATCCACTTCACTTCTTCTGATTACAAGAATGATGTTAATCTATACAAAATTAAAAACTCAGTCAAATTATATCTAAAACATTTCATATTATGAATATATAATAAAAAAGAATACTTATAAAAAGTAAAAGTAGGTTTAAAATAACAAAACTCCTTCCTCCCGGTGCATGCAGCTACATTCTATGCAACAACACACTGCTGCATCAAATAATGTACATATATACACACATGGAGTACTACAAAAATAGATCAAACAATACTTCAATTTGACCCCATACAAAAAGAAATGTCTAAATATCCAAATAAAACCAATAATTTTACACAAAACAGATATACGATCTGAAAAATAAATAAATTTCAGCATTATGACTCAGGAGAAATCCTCTACTGCACAGGATCTCCTTTACTTTCTTTTGTGTGAAAACAACAATTATCTCATCCCTGGAACAAGCAGATATAAAATATGTATCTAATTAAAAGAAAAAAGAAAAAACTAATTAACATTTATGTCCTCATAAAATATGTACTTTGTGGTAAACTGTGAACATCTCATACACAAAAATGCAAATATTTCTGTGGCTGTGGGAGTTAACAAGCCCAATGACATTTGGCAGACATCATCATCACCAGTTATCACCAACCACAATCCTTCACAGTGACTAGCACAAACTTCTCATCCATACATACACTCCCCATACAGTTTTCATCTTGTTTAATGTTACAGGTCTGGAAATATGGAGGCTGAAAATCTTTGTTGGCCTGTATCTTATATTTCCAAGGTTTGTCAAGCTGACCACCTTTATGAATATGATTACCTCACATTCACACACACACACACACTCAAAATCCTACAAATGAGCATCAACACTTCTAAGGAGGAAGATGACAGATGCTCATCAACACCAGTGTCATCTCAAAACTTGCCACCCACGGCAGTTCTCACAAGAGGGCCAAGGAAGGCACATGGGAAAGAGCCTCACATTCAGGGATTGGATATGAAACTATTCATGAAGATATTTGAATAACAAGATAAAATTTTCACAAGAGTATATCAAGAAGCTTTGTCACCAGGTCATCACATCACATTAAGTCAGACGAGAATCTTCTTCACAGAGACTTCACCTGATACAAGAGTTTCACTTGAGTGTCATGTGTCTGAAGTTAGCAAACTCTCTGAACCATTTCATTAAACAAATCACAAGTTCCACCAGGCATCTTCAACACCAATTGAAGAATTCATGGAATAGGAAGAATCTACAGATTGTAGTTGCATATACAAATAGAGAAGCCCTAGTAGGAGCTCTTTAAGGGAACAGTTTGGCTGTGGCCTATAGTGCTCCAAATCTACTGTCCTGTGAAGAGCTACACTGCTCATGCTCACCTCAGTGAACCAAGTCTCTAAACCTGTGGTACTACTACATACATTCATTCAATGTCCCCAGCTACTGTATCATCCAAACACCAAAAGCAGCTGGAGTCTTACTTAAATACTGCCCTTGTTACCCATTCACCATCAATTTGAGAAAAGGAGATGCATAGCTGCACTCGCTAAGGTAACTGCCATGGCCACAGAGTCGGAAAGCAATCAACTATGAATATTTTCTACACATAGTCAGCAAACTATCTACTTAACTCTTGCTTTCATAAGATCTACTCATCATAGTTCTCTTGTATAATACAGACTTTAGTTGGTATATCTTTTCAAATTAAAAAAAATAAGATCATAAAATTTAATTATCTTAATGGGAAGATAAACTCCAGCTTTACTGGAGTTGCTTAAATTCAATTTTCCATTCATTCAATTTAATAGACATCAATGCTTTACACACTGTATCTGCTCCATTATCAATGAAGTCTACCAACTCATCCCCATCGCACCTAAAAAGAAATTATACACCCAACATTGGCAAAGTGACAAAGTTGACATGGTGCTTAAGTTCAAAGAAACATTCCAAATAGAAATATTCAACTTGTACAGCCTGTGCCATGCTAGAAGCCAGCCTGAACACTCCTCATGCTGGAGCTGTGCACCCACACACACACACACACACACACACACACACCAAACTCTCTATTCCCCCCAAAATATTTCTAGCAGGGCACTATAGAATATCAGAAGAAGCATTCCTACAGCACAGATGCAATTCAAGTAGAACTATCTCCATATACTTTCAATGCATTAAAAATATATGGATAGTAATAACTTTGACCATGCTAGTGTATCAGTGCTAACAAGATCTAAAAAAGGTACTTTAATCCTGAGTTGGGGAGCATGGCAGGGGCAGGAGGTGGAGGATAATACACAAAGGGATGCACTATAATTTCTGAAGCATTCACTAACAAATGGAATGCAACTTAATACAAATAATTTTTCTCATGACATAAACAAATGTGGCCAGAGACTCCAGACACTGCATGAGAGGAAGCTGTGAGGGAGGAAAGATGAGGGTCCTTGGGTGGCGGCAGTGGGGACATACGTACCTGGGGAGGCCCCGTGTGGTGAGGTCAGTGGAGTGTGAGCGGAAGTGGTGGGAGTGGGCGGGCTGAGCAAAGCGGCCGCGGGGAGCCCACGGCTCGGGGTTGAACCTAAAAACACGACACCACCACATGCGGCATGACAGACACGCACACACCCATGGGTGGAGTGCAGGTCTGAGGTGCTCTGGCCAAGGACGCCTGGCACACCTGGACCAGCATGATCTTAAGGTGCCCCACAAAGCCTTGCCCCTTCCCAGTGAGATAAGACTAACACCTATGTGACTACTACTCAAACGCATCCGAGGCCAAGCATCCCGCACACCAGGACCCACAGTGACACCCTGAGACACCTAGGAGGCTCATCACCACACTAAAGAAATGCTGCATCAAAAGGAGAGACTTCTAGCTCCATGCACATTCCTATTGGTTAATGAAAATTCTCCAGATACCAGGAATCCTTACCAAAGACATAAAAATCAAGCTAAATGTTATACAAGTTAAAGTCATTAGAAAAATGTTTCAATTAGTTGAGCTGTTCCTGTCCAAAAATTTATCTGTGCGGGGAATTACAGCACAGAAAAAAACTCTGGCTACATTACATGCTTCTCTTGAGAAAGCTTTCTAGCACTTTTAATATAGTGTGTGTGGTGCATGTGGAGCACTGTGACTAAGATATGTGTGATAAATAACCTCAAGCCTGGATGGTACGGCTGATGCAGAGGAGTTCCCCATAAGGCAGGGACAGAACACCACTGAGGTCGTGCCCCCAGTGAAAGAAGGGTGGAAGGTGAAGAGGGAGAACTTATGTAGAGCACACCTGCAAATACCACACATGTGACTACCAGCACACCTGTCACAGGCATTGACATAAATATAGTGCTTTGAGGTCTACATGTCAATGCCAACCAAAACCACAACAAAAACAAACATGATGATTAACAACTCAATATAAATATACAGAATCAAGTGCTTGGTTACAGTCAAGCAATGTTGCCTCAGAATAAAGGCAATACTCAGTCACAACCAAGCAAGGATGCAGATATGGTACAGTGGGAAGGCATAAACAAGAGGAAGGTGGCAGCCATAAGTTTAGGCAGTACACAACCATACAGTAAATCTTTGTCAATCAATCACAGCCTCACTCTATTTGTTTTTTTCTTAATTAATATCTGGAATAGTGACAAAATGAAGAAGTAAAGCTAATGCAGGAAAACATTTTGGGACTTCTGCTCTTAAATTCTTATTTCTTTGAATATCAAGGAGACACAACAATGCTACTACAGTGTCCACCATTGAGATGACTCATTATGAAAAAGTACTGTATCCCATTACCATTGATTTTTTCAGCAACACACACACACACACACAGTAGCAAGTAACTTTAGTAATGTCAATTTTTATGACACTGAATGCACTCTAAATACCTCAATCAGCTTTTTATTTCACTTACTGCAGTGACAAGAGTTATTATTAAAGATTCAAAGAAATGAGTGGCTTGGTTCTATATGTGGCAAGGTTTACCAGGTACTGCTCAACTGAGGGAGAGAGGGAGAGAGAGAGAGAGAGAGAGAGAGAGAGAGAGAGAGAGAGAGAGAGAGAGAGAGGGGGGGGGATACCTGTATATAAAAACACAACACTACAAGCATAAAAAGTGAAATAAACAATAAAATCACACAAAAGAAGAAAAAATAAAAATTAACATCTTGCAGTATATGTATGCAGAAACAAATAAACCAGAATTGCCTTCAAATCTTCTAATAGAGCTTATGACTTGTTCCTTGGAATTAATTAATAACCTTTGTCCAGCACAGAAACACTCACACTGATGCTACAATGTGCAAGTCTCACCCTCCTCATAACATACAGGTTTGTGTCAGCAGTTCCCCAAGTAACGATATGATAACCTTTGTGAATTAATACGTGCACCAATGAGCTGCCAGGATTGCTAAGAAAGGAGACTTGCTAGATACTCCCTTTTTGTTTGGAACTTTTTTTTAGACGATTTCTTTGGGCAACTATTCAGTCGCACATATGACTCCATTCCCTCACATAAACTCCTGAATATATCACACTAAGGTGGAGTCTTCAGATATGATTGAGACACACTGGCAAGGTATAGTGGTTGTGATCACTGAGGATGTGAGGAGAAGTTTGTGAAGAAACTACTTCATTTTTAGTGGCTCATCTTATGGAGGGTGAGAGGACACACACATATGCGCAAACCTCAGTGCATATTTAAGTGATCATTTTCACTATTTTCTGATTAACATTGCTATTGGAACATTACAAGTCTTAAGCTCTAGCACACAGCACACATAAACACTTCATTCTACAACATCCTATGGTCATTTCTACAGCAGCACATCCGTTCCAGCCGGTGTCTTGAGGAAGAGGCACTACTACAGCTGCTGCAGAGATGTGGACGATGGACTCAATGTGTGACTTGCTGGCTACTTCAAGCATCGGCTCAGGTTACCTAGAGCTACAGTACACGTGTTGGCCTCATCCCTGCCAGCCACCACTTCCCTCTCCTCTTCTCTCTCCCTTATGTATGAAGACAGACATGTAAAACTGAGCTTCAGGGTTGATACCTGCATCAGCCAGTACTCAAAGGTATTTCTTCCCTTGAATACTGATCTACTCAACATGTACTGTACATCATGGCTGTCTGCAAGGGAACCGGGATCCATTTGGCATTGGGTGGTGTGGAGGTAGGGAGCAGCAGGTGTGTGGCTGGCTGGGGAAGAGCAAAACTACTGTGCAGGTGTGGCCCCTTGGCAGCCCCAGGAAGCCCCACAGTGCATCTACTACAGCAGCACACACCAAAGTACAGCAGTTAGAACCTTGTCTTGGGTGTTCAGTTTAATGTCACTACTTCACTTCTTATTATTTCTACACATTGATCATGACATTCCATTCCAAAGTAAAAATGTAATGAAAAACATTAGCTGGCTGAAATCAATGAGGTTTAGGACAGCCAAATTTTCCTTGCACCCTTACAACAGCTGTGCTAATGTGCTGCCCTGGAGGAGACACAATCCTGCCAGCTGTGGCAAGTGATGCAGGTCTAACTTTGATTGAGACTCAGCAATGATCCTTAACAAGAAGGCTGCCATCTCAGTACACAAAGTCAGCAATTAAATCTAGCATGTCCAGAATTCTAATACTATGATCATCTTTTGCAGTTGAGAATCTAATATAACGACTTTCAAGCAGTTAGTTTTAGAATAAAAGTTGACATTCATCTTGACTTTCATTAGTATATCAGGACAAGTTAATATTTAGTTGGTAAGAACTGGCGGACACAAGGTTCTAACAAGTAAACAAACCATGCAAAAGGGCATTACATTTCACATCACATGCAATGAAGGTGAAGGCACAGACAAGAATGTGTGGTGTCAAAGCAGGAGTTTAATGTGAAAGAGGTGTTCACACTTGTGCAGCTGTATGGTGTTCTTTTCTTTCCCCCCTTGCTTCTCATGTTAGGACTGTTGTATCTTTCCTCACATAACATTTTTCTTTGGATTGTGTCTGAACCAAATTAATGTAGTGTTTACTGTGAACTGATCAATGGCATAACTTTGTGGATGTCCAAATGATACTCTCTGAGCAAGTGTGGGCTAATCTAAGTGACTAATAGCAGATCCCAACTTCCTCAAAATATCAAAATTGTTCCAAGTGTCTGTGCTTTGTTTTATTTTTGTTTAGTGTTACATCTTACTTTTAACTTCAAATCAGAGTAAGTCAGTAATTCAGTTCACTTTCAGCTCTTCCTTAATCTGGAGAACTACTCATACTAATATGTCACACAAATAAGTAACTTAGAAACAACATTTTCCCTCTGTAGGATGACAATTCTACATCTCCATTCCTTTTCCATGCACACAACATAAAAACTGTGTGTGTGTGTGTGTTTGTGTGGATGATGTACATGTATGTGAGGACAGGTGTTGGAGTGTTGGGGATGGAGGGAGCTACCTTCAGGCATCAAGCACCACCCAGGCAGAGGCATACCACCACAACCACAGCCCAGCCAGCTGTGGTCACCTGGGGAGGTTCACGCACATCTGGTCTGGCATGAAGACTACAGCACCAAATTTTGTTTCTAGTGAGTCATGTGAATTTGTAATGATCTGATCTTGTTCCCCAGGAGCTGTTATGGTTGTTGATATTTCTTATGATTATTAAAGTACTCATTAACACCAGATCAGCATAGGAATGGTGACTCAAAAGTACATTCAGTTGTGTTCATCTTATACACACTAGTGAGAGTTTAGTGGAAAAATACGAGTGTTGTTTATAAAGACTCCTTTAGTAATATCTATGAAATGCATTCTTGAGCCACCATGCCAAGGAAAATGATTAGTGAATTATTAATGAAGTACCACAGTTCATCAGCATCAATAAATTTCCCACAAAACAAAAAGAGTAATGTAATTTTTAGGAATGTCAAAGTGCACAAATACTCAAGTACTTATAAAGTTTACAAACTTTTAACTATGAATATCTATTGTGTAAAAAATAGAATATACATGTATAACTTTTGAGGGAAATCAATTGACTGAGCTATCAAGATGAGAAGAGGAAGGATCACAAATGTTAGCACACTTCCATCAGGTGTGGCAGCTTGAACCACTACACCTCTGCTTCTCTCACCTCGCCACACACTTCTCACAACACTATTCCTCCAATCTTTCAAACACAAACAAAATTGCACTTCAATCACCACTGTGTTTCTAAGCATATGTTACTGTCATTCAGTACTGAAATATCTAATTTGTTTCATGTTAATCATTGATGATAAAATAATACGTATATGTAATTCACTGCACATTTGGAATAAACTTTTGAGAAAATATAATGAAGTGATATAGATTATAGACAGTAAAAACACTTGACACTGCATTGCTCATTGTAAAATACTCCATAATTCATTCTAATTTATTAATATGAAATTTTGATTATCAAGATGTGGTACCTTTCTTTGATTCCTGTGTTAACATATGAATTGTGTGTGCGGAGGTATAAGAAAGAAGCAGTTGGTATAGTTTTGAAACAGGTCCAAATTCCATTAATAATGCTTCACTTAAATTGCAACTCAGGAAATGAATTATTTCACTTTCAAGTTTGTTTATCAAAGTTTTAACGGGAGGAAAATGGATCTGTCTCTAGGCTCATGGTGGTCTTGGACTCAAGCACCACAGGATTGGAGGGTGGGGAGCTGAGGACACCTACCTTACAGGCTCAGGTGTTTTCCTGTGCATGGGAGGAGTTTGGGAGACAGAGGTAGTGGTGGCTGACCCCCCTTGACTACTGGCACAGCTGCCCCAGGCCTCCCGCTGGCCTCCAGGCGTAGGCCAGCTGCAGGCCATCTCCCGGACGGAGCCGCTGGTGCCTGCCCCACTGCAGGTCGTGTTTGTTGTACTGGTAGTCCCTGAGCTGGACGACTGAGTGCTACCGCTACAGCTACCCTGACTACCCCGGCTGTCCCGCACACTACCACACCCACTGTTATAAAAACTACTGTGACTGGACCGGGGAGGCAACACCTGGGTGTACGGGTTACTGTACTGACTGTACACGTGAGAGTAAGGCCGGGGTGAGTAATTGAAAGGAGAGAAGGACTGTGTGGTGGGCGGGACAGCATACTGGTGGGGGGCTGAGAGAGGGGGCTGAGGGAAGGACCCTGTATGACTGACTCCATGGTATGAATGGGGAGGGTGGGCAGAGGGGAGCACAGTCCTTGGGAGTGGGGAGGTGGAGAGTGCCCGGGAGGGGGCAGGGGATACAGGGGGTCCAGAGCGAGATGGCGAAGCAGATACGGCACGGGTCAGACTGGGAGATGCTGGAAGCTGGGAGCGACTAACCACGCCATTGCCATCACTGCTGCTGCCGTTGCTGCTGCTGCCGTTGCTGCTGCTACAACTGCTGCTGCAACAGCTGCTGCTGTTTCCATCACAGAGTCTGCTAGGACTATTAACACCACCAACACCACCACCACCACTACCACCACCATCACCATCATCATCACTATTTTGATGCTTATGTCTATGATGATGATGATGATGCCTTGTTTTTTGGAGGTCTTGCTCCCTTTGTCTGTTTTCTAAGTGATGTGGAAGATGAAATTTTTGTGGGGATGGATGTGACTTTTCTTCCGTTTGATGCTGAATCTGATTTTGTTGCTGGTGTGATGGGGAAGAATGGTGCTGTGGCTGCTGCTGCTGCTGCTGCTGCTGCTGTGGGTGGTGATTGAGGCGGTCGTGGCTGTGGGCCTCGGGGGTGCGGCTTCTTCTTCTGGGTGCAACCGGGGGAGGTGGAAGAGTGGCATCACCCCCACCACTACCACCACCACCACCTCCCCCTCCACCACTGCTGGGGACACTTGGTGGTCGACTAGTGGACCGAGAAGCCCTGGAGAGTAGTGGGGAAGAAAATATACTTACTCTTTGTGGGGAGTTGCGCACTTTTTGATCCGTAGCGCGACACACGTCTGAAAACAACAACAACAGTTCAGTAAGTATTTAACAAACATTGTCTGTGCATCATTACGCCTTACTCACTGGCAACATGATTACATAAAGATAACACAGAATTAGGCAAGAGTCATAGTTAACCTATATTTGAATGCAAGTAAGAAGTAAAGAGTGAAGGAGTCAGGAACTTCCTCCAATATACATAAAGAACAAATCACACTGTATGAGGATAAACTTCCTCTAATATATACATACATAGAGAACAAATCATAGTGTAAGGTGATAGAATACCACCACCACCACCACCACCACCACCCAGGAGAGGTGGACATACCTGCAAACCACGCTGAAACGTCAACTTTCTTCTGTTCATATTTTTTGATAAAAGGATAGTCGAGAAGTTTCTTATATTTTGGTCGTAGACGATATTCCTTGATTAAGCTGGAAAATAGAAAAAAAAAGGAGTCAGTCTTTCAATTCGTAGAGTGAGATGAGAAAAGGAGCAAGTTTCAATACACAAAGACAATAAACATGAGTCTTTCAATATAGAACCAAAAATAATATAAACAAAAGATTTACAGTGGTTGATATGAAGAACACTCATTAATTCATAGGGAAATAACACTAATGGAAGAAATTCTGCAAAGTTGTTTGTTTGTGTAATAAAAGCACAAATCCCTCTTGAGCTTCCTGTGGTTATGATCACCCCAATACATTTCCCACCTGTTCTCTTCTGAGATGGCCGGCTGCTGCTGCACCTTGCAACTCTACCATCACCATACCAGGGACAATAGTTCCTGGACACACGTATACACAGATCTGCATAGCTTAATTAAGTACCTCTGACACGACACCATCCTGTACATTCCTCTACAACACATCACATCAATGAAGAATAATCTACTGTGAGTTCTAAATATTCAAGGTTATGCTACCAGCTGATGCAGTAAAAGAATTGCTGTTAAAAATCAAGTATAGGAGATAAAAACTGTCCCTAGAATCATTAAAAATCAATCATACCCACCAGTCATTTACAAAGTCACAGAATTCTGAGCTGAAAGTGCCATCTTTTGGTAGGGACGGGGGGTCATCCTGAAGAACTTTGGTGAGCACCTGTGAACGGAGAGCTTAGGATTACACAACATTCTTTAATCTATACCTCGGGCTTGGGTCTTGGGGTTCTGTTCTTTTAAAACCACACACACTAGTACAAAAAAGGGACGATTCTTAGCCCTCCACTTCTGCTGAGCTGCAATGTTACTCCTCCTCAGCATATTCCAGTACTTACTCTCTGGTAACTGAGCAGAGGGTGAAGGGCTACAGCTTGAAGGAAGGCAAATGTGAACGTAGTAGAGAGTAGATAATCATCAATGTATTAGGAATGGATCTGGTGCAGTACTTACCTCAAAGTCATTACGACAGTCTTTGTACGGAAACTGGCCAGTGGCAAGCTCAACCAGCGTGATGCCGAGGCTCCACACGTCTGCCCGGATGTCGTAGTCTGGCTTGTTAGGGTCTGGTGGGTCTATCCGTTCAGGCTGAGGGGTAAATAGAGAAAAAATTTGAATACTGTTACTTACCAAACTTCAACTTACAAAAATACTGATGAGGAAACTCTAATTCCTTCCCACGACAGATTGTATTTTTGTTCTGTACTTTATCATTTCATTTTTCAAATCCTCACTTAGTTGAACTTCAGTGAGGGGGGATGGAGAGTCAAGGGTGCCACTCACCGCCATGTATGCAGCACAGCCAGCACTCCGAGTCTTGGCCTTTGAGTCAACTAGTCTCCCTGAGATGCCAAAGTCACAGAGTTTGATGTTTCCTCGCTCATCCAGAAGGATGTTGGAGGGCTTAACGTCCCGGTGGATGACCCCGTGTGACTCCTTGAGGTAATTTAGGGCTTTTAATGTCTGAAACAAAAGTTATTTTTAGAACATGTGACCAAATAAATGGTTTGTTTCCTATCTATTCAAACTACAGTTTTTGTGTGCGATTTAAGTATTCTAAAGCATAAATATTTCCTATTGGTGCATATAATGAAGTACAAATCTGAAACATACCTAACTTACCTTTCTTGCTGTACACCATCACCACCTCAAGATACAAATGATTTGATAGCTTTGTGTTTTGTGGGTTCTAAAAATGTATAACTTACCGCCACAGAGATCTTCCCTAGGATAGGTTCTGGGATGGGTTTCTTATATCTTTTGGTAAGTTTGTCGAGGCAGGTGGCCATAAGCTCCATGCAGATCCACACGTCGGAGTCTGTGATGAAGCAGCCGAGGCACTGCACAATGAAGGGACAGTCAGATTTGAGCACCACCTCCAGGTCAAAGAACACCCGCTTGGTCTCTTCCAAGTTGCCTGACCTCCGCATTTGCTGTTGAGGAAAAAAGGAAATAGAAGATGGCTATTAAAAACTGTATCTTGAAATAATGAAGTGGATAACATTAAAATCAACCATTCCAGCTATATTTGGGGGATAGGCTGGAGTCAATACAATCTGGAATGGCAGAATACAAACTAACCTTGACTGCTATGACCTTCTTGGAGGACTTGTGGAGCATCTTTACCACATTACCAGAAGTGCCGTTGCCTAGCTCGGAAATGTACTCCATGTCCTCTATAGAACTCTTATAACTCTGCAAACAAACACATTGATGTAGACATATATTTGCTGATTACAACATTAAGCATATTAAGTTGACAAATAGCCAGTAGAAAAAAAAGGTATGGCAAACATGTGAACAGATCCTAAGAATGGAGAGAGACATTCACTGAATTGTTGCCATCACAACACATACCTTGCTTTCTATAACCAGGTTGCCATTTTTTCTGGTGATCTCCTTGACATGTGCGTCAAGCTCAGGCAGGTCAGACTGCTGCTGTCGAGGCTCAAACAACAGCGGAAGTTCTATTTTTGGTCGTTCCCTCTGTCGCCCAGAGATAGTGTTGGGACGCATGGGAAGTCTGTTATCTCCCGTCAATGCTGAGAAAAAAGAACAAGGTTTATCATCATGGTTATTTACATATTATCATGGCTGATGTACATAATTCTCCGTGCATGCCACAATCATGAGGACTTGATTGCACTTCTACTCTCCAGGTGCTATTAGGTTAGAATGGGTCGTAAGTAATAGACTAATGGTCCTCTCAAAGTAACCTTTACAAAGAATATCATCACATGGTCCCTACATATTGAAAAGACACTTAAGAGAACAGTGAACGGTGTGGGAATGATTTTCTCAGTATCTTCACTCCTTTTGCGGGTGCCAAGTTAACTCCCTAAAGTATTGCAACCAGTAATTTCCCATCTTAGGCAAGCTGTCTTCACACACAATTTTTACTCTATAAAATGGGGACACACACATACAAGTAAGCCTTTAACAAGACCAATATCCTTTGATTTCAGGTCTGATAACCAATCCAAGTCTTAATGTCTATACAAAGATCTTTCTGATAAGATGAAATAATATTGTGAAACATTTGCTGCAGCTTTATCATTTCATTTGTCAAGACATGAAAGCAGAAACTTTCCCTGACAAATATAAACTGCATTCCCACATTTGTCAGCAGTGTGTGGATGGTGAGGTTTACAAAGCACAATCTGTTAGCAAAGGATACGTTGAGCAACAGTATTCCAACCAATAAGCCAATTACTACGTAACAAGAGTGCTAACAGGATATTAATTTATGGTCCCATGAAGCCATTACTAAGTTGTACATTTAATGAATGTTCATCGTTGTTCAAGTAATAAAGGGGCATAGCAATACCTATTACATCAGACACCACAACACCATTCAACTTACACAAGGTTGATCAAGAAACCTACTGAAGACAATTCTGATTGGGCAATACTGATTAAATGTATGTCAACGCACGTGTAACAGATCACGTAGGTACTCAAAACAGGATTTAATGGTATTATTGTAATCTCGGCCTGCACTGGTATTAATTCTTAGAGGTTCTTGTGGTGCCTTATCTTATCAAGCAATAAAAACCTTTCTGGCATTATTCTCACATTTCAGTGGAAAAATAATGACAAAAACAATATGTCCAAATTTGTTCCTTGATTGAGGCAATCCAATTTGAATGCAATAAGATCTTTATCTTCCAATGAAATCAATGGGTATTAGCCAGCACATCTAGATGGCTGATTGTCCCTCTAAAGCTACTGTTTGTGTACCATGATTCAATCATCCTATAGTCAGTCACCTCAGCTTTTTCAAAGGGAGGGTAAGAGAAAGTTATAGGTGGCATTAAAATGAGCTATGAAAGATCATCACTCTTATATGATCAGGGCACTGGTGACATTAAGAAGGTGCTTAGGACGTTACATGAGATAAAGCAATAAATAGTGCACTTGTAAAAGAAAATTACATGGAAGAAACGCATCTTAAAATGGCCTTTGTAGTTTTCTTAGATTTTCTATCGCTGGAATGAACCAAAATCTGACACCTGCAGCCTGTAATCTACATCAAGCTATACAAAGTGGTAGTCTGGTGGTATACAATGGTGTAGTTCCAGTCACAATCCTATTTCATTCCTAGTTGATCTCTAAAGCTCCTATATTGAACACATCTTGATATTCACCATCTGTTCACCACCTGTCTGTGACACTCTAGACAGGACTGCTCTGGGAATATTAGCCAATGTTCTAGTCACACAACTTTCCCTGAAGCATGCATGACGAAACCACCCAGACCAGCACTGCCACATTAACTTACACATGACAACCAGCATCTTGGCATTGAGCTCCTCCAGTGACAGCTAAGGCAGGCCACCTCCTCTGGGAACACTGAGGCCAGTACTCCCCTCACACAGCTCTCCCCTACACACCTACGCACCAAGCACACCTTGACCACCACAGCCTTGCCGCCCCAAACGCCCCTACTACGCCTCGCCCACCACCCTAGGCCAGCTGTGGTGTGGGTACCTTGGGGTGTCAAGTCATGTGACTACTCGGCCCACACCACACACCACACCTACCACACGCCCTCCCCACCACCACACCACACCACCCGCTGGCCACAACACCACAACCACCACACACCTCCAGGAAATAGGGTGCGAGCTGAGGAATTTTGGGTGTGGGGTTAAAAAGACGCAAAATATAAGGGGACCCACAGGACCAAAACAAGGGTCTTTCTGGGACTCACCGGGCTTGGGTCTCCTCTCTGACCCGGGCCTCTCCCTCGTCAGCTCCAGATTGAAGCCAGACGTCATCCTCTCGCGGGACTTGGCTTCATTCTCGGCCTGTAGTCGTGTTCCAAGCCCCTGCAATCTGTCTTGAAGCGAACTCAACGTCGCCATTTTTGTTTTCCTTTGGAGTGAGGTGAGAGCGAGCGCCATCTGTTGCCTGCACCTCTCCCACCTGCACCTCTCCCACTTCCCTCTCCTCTCCTCCCATTATCACCTTAATACACCTTACGACACCTGCCACCCTCAAAAAATGTATATCCAGCGGCTTTAATGCTATCATGAGATCAGTATTCGCTTGTAGTAACGCCAATAATGACAAAGATCTATAATTTTCAGATTTATCCCACTACGCGTTATTTTACCACAAACTGCGGTCTATACTTCTCCAAATCGTATGTGTAGGATCTCCAATACAAGCATATGGGCAATTTTTCTTCATTATAACGTAATAAGTGCTAATGGTCTATAATTTTTCCTGTGTCCTTTCGATCTCCCTTGTTTTACACCTTCGGAAAATATAAAGTCCTATCTATAGCCTTCAACACAGCTATAAGATCGATATTTCCCACGCCTATAACCTGGATAGCTTACAATTTCCCACCTTCCCTTGCTAAAACCTTTCCCAAATCATTTAGGCCTAAAGAACCCCCATTACCACCACGCCATCGACAATTCCTTTAGTATCGCCAATAAAGGAAGGATTATTGAATGGGCCGTGTTCATGCAAAGGAATGTCTGACCTTGTATATCTCTATCTTATCTCCCTACACTTATTTCACCACGCCTTACGCCTCCCATAGCTGAGGTCACCAATACGGCCATCCAATCGATATATTCTTGTAGTACTGCCAGGAACACAGAAGACCTATTGTATTGCTCTTCTACCTCACCGCGCCTTATCTATTATCCCATTCCTCATTAAATGTAGATATGAGGTGGCTAGGACTTGTATAGGGGCCAATATTAGTGGGATGACCTTGCTAACGTAGAGATATAACGAAGGTAGATATTTCATTTTCTTACGCCCTTTTTTTTTACTGCCTTGCGTCTTATATGATGAGGAATTTCCTTGTAGTAGCAATGTAATATCAAGGACCTTTAATTTGATTGGATTTGGTGCTAATAAGCCTTCTAACTTCATATTCACCCAGAGAATATTTATTACTATTATTACTTTATAGATGCCTTTCATCCTTCACCACTCATACAGGTGAAAAAGAAAACCCCATCATGATAAAAGCTATACAATGTATTAGACATATTGCACACAGTATTAAGGAATCATAATTACTGTTGGTCATTACTAAATAAATATTTTGTTAGTTAATCATACAACAGGACAACCTTGCAGAACATGAACCAGACAGACGGACAGACTACTCTCACTCTCCCTGCCATCCTCACACTAGCTGATGTAGGAGGGAATGAGAAACTGCTGCTGCCCTTTGAAAAGACGCCAGAATCTTACATATGCTCAGATCATGAAAATAGGACTGGAAAAATGCAACAATGTGCTTTGAGGTAGTTAATGCTATTAATACAAAAGCTGTTATTGAATATCAACTTAAGAAACCTTGAAATGTTCTCTTATTCGCTTCACATTTCAAGTTTATATTCTCTGTCTCTCTCTCTCTCTCTCTCTTAATTGCAATCTCTTCTATCTCTGCTTCCTGTCGTTCCTACTTCCTTTCTCTTCCTATTCATCATGCAAGGCACACTCCAGACACACATTCATTGACTACTGTGTGTCTACTGCCAAGCCTGAGAATAACAATGTGTCTCAAACTTGTACTAAATAAGGACTTGTACTTTATTCAGTGAATGAAGTATTTCTTAACAGTGTGGATATAAATACTGAGATTTTTTTATGTTTCATGCAGAACTGACTTTGCATTTTATAAAGTACTGAGAGAGAGAGAGAGAGAGAGAGAGAGAGAGAGAGAGAGAGAGAGAGAGAGAGAGAGAGAGAGAGAGAGAGAGAGAGAGAGAGAGAGAGAGAGAGAGAGAGCGAGCGAGCTTTGTGACTTGGCAGTGCAATAGAGCAGATAAAGAAAACTGTCAAGTGGGAAACACACAAGGAATGTCTCTTGTGGGAATTGTGCAAATATATGTTAATGTATCTGTACACACACACACACACACACACACATAACCTTTGTCATGTTCCAATAGATAAATGACATACTCTCTATATCTCTTCTAATCATTCAGCATTATTACATTATTACAAAATTGCTTTGTATGCCACTTTTCATCCATTCAGGACCAATTAAACTGCAAACTAATGGTGCTACTTGTGGAAGCCCAAAACGTCATTTCAACCACATATTGTTTGTCATTCAACTTGAAAATTCTTGGAAATAAAATGAGTCAAAAATAAAATTAACCAAAATACCAAATTAATCTGTTACTAATGCACTTGGACTTATTTCATCAAACATTTCTACAAACCATTCTAAAATGACAAGAATATCTGCACATCTTTGGAAACAGTGAATGCACTATGAAATAAAAAACATACAAGTACTAAGTAAAAAAATACACATCTATGATAAAAATATCTACATATGTTTGTGTCTAATGCCTCAACTGTACCATCTGGGGAATGACCAGCACAGAGGAGAATTCTATTATGTGTAATGTTTCAGAACCTCATCAAGAAGCTTTTCTATGTTAGTTTCATTGATGTCAACAAACATCTTCTGCTGCCGTGAGAAATAATATATGTCACCCGTGTAGATGTCAAACCAGAGGGCATGGATGTAGACTCGGTTCCTCAAGAGGCCCTCTCGCATGAAGTTGTAGCTGGCAATGTTCTGCAGCTGCTGAAGGGTGTTGACCTGAGAGAGCTTGTCCTCCACACTGAAGCGATTGTCGGGGTCAATATATGCAACAAAGCGTCTCATTGGAGTCTCAGCCTGTCAAACCAAAACAAAGATGGTCCTGTGAGTGTTGATGAGAGTGTGTATTATTCTCTTTTGTGTGTGGGAAGTTGTGGGTCTGTCCTGTATGTAGATGAACATGCACAAGTATACGTATTATAAGGTGTTGTAATGCAAGGTTACTCAAATGACACCATTCCTTTACCTGAAACACTAATGGTGCTTGGAAATCAGACACCTCCAGCTGAGCAAACTTGACAATGGACGAGTGGCCATGACGCACCAGCCAAGCCTTGAGCGGGGACAACTTGAGCATTTCTTGCAGTGTGCGGTCACTGTTGCGCATCATGTGCAACATATTCATAGCCTGTGTTGTAATTATAACATTTTTATCTTTATGTATGTACAATTAAATTAAAAATATGACAAGAGATATGTACATCAAATACAAACATAGAATCTGCTTTTGAAACTACATAAAACCAATGAGAATATCATATACCTAATGATATCTGTTAAGAAAACAGAAATGAATGAGAGAAGTTGTTATAGAAATGGAATATGGATATCACCATAGAAGACATGACAAATTCAGGGCAACATACACACCTTGCAGTCTGAGTGACCACAAACAATGACATGCTTGATGCCGTTGATGACACACCCCAGCTCAAGCGCAGCGGGCTCTGTGGTGATCTCCTCGTGTCCACTCAGGTTGGCATGAGGCACCAAGTTCCCAGCATTACGCACTGAGGGAAGGGCCACAGAACATGTTACTTACAGGAATATTCCATGCTGCTTAAGACACATCAGCAACCTTGATGTATATATACATATAAGATACAATTGTAAGCAGTACATACAGTCTATATGGAAAGTATAAGCAAAGTACAGTAAAACAACACTATCAACTGGGATACTGCATCACTGCATCCTTCTTAGTTTAATGGAGATATTTGAGCAATACAAATGTTACTGAACCAGGAGCTGACAATGGTTCGTGTGGACAGACATAGACCACTGCACCACCACTCACCAATGAACATGTCCCCAACATTAGTCTGTGTGAACCTGGTGGGCAGCATGCGACTGTCAATGCATGTGAAGAACACTGCTTTGGGCTGAAATGTAACAAAAGCACTATGGTAATTAAAAAGCCCCCAAATAAAATAAAATAATAAAAATGAATCACTGACTGGAAATTAGCAGGGTAAGGTTATTTTCAAAGACCCTTTAAATTTTGTGTAATAATTCACATTAGGGAAGCGATTATCTCAGTGAAAACGTGAGTACAATGGATATAATTATAGCAGAGAGAGAGAGAGAGAGAGAGAGAGAGAGAGAGAGAGAGAGAGAGAGAGAGAGAGAGAGAGTATCCAGTAACCTTGAAGACCCATACCCCAATCCATCAATTATTTGTTACTTACATGTGGATCATCCCGCACCACTTGAAACTGCTGCACCATTCTTTCCCTGTACGTGTTCCTGTACCTCATGATGCCCTGCAGAATGCGTGTCATCCCCATGGTGGCCTGCTGAGAAGAGGTGAAGGAAAGAGAGAGAGAGAGAGAAAGGGAAGCTTAGCCCCCCGTGTCTGGTCCCGTCTGCTGCACCACGGCAACAGCTGATCGCGGCCGCCCAGCAGACGACGCGCTCCTCCTCCTCCTCCTCCTCTTCTCCGTCTTGCATGTTAATACTTTATATCGCCCCTCTTTCACCATTTGTTAGTGATTTATTCTAATTTTTATGGTAAATTTCACTTATCCGTCTACCTTCTTTTATACCTGCCTTGCTCCTTTTCCTCTGGCTACAACTGCTCATTCTCCTCTTCATCCTTCAGGAATTTTTCCTTTCCATCTTTCTTTTATTGTTTAACTTTCTTCTCTTCCTTCATTCAACTAGATTACACTTGTATTTTCCCCAATTTTCTTATCATTACTTTTCTTCTCTTATTAGAACATAAATATAGGTATAGTTACTTTCAGTAACACTAAATATTTATCAATATCTTACTGTTCTTAATGCAATCCAAACCATTTTACTCTCTTCATAATGGGAGTTCACTTCAGTCTCTATCTTGGTCTCCATTCTTAGCATAATAGGCAATTAGATAAAATATTCATTGAAACAATATTTTATTAATTATAAAATTAGATAAAATATTCACTAACACAAGATTTTATTAATTATAAAAAATAACTTAGTGTTGTTATAATTCCAAGATGGCACAAGACTAGTTATAAATTCTTCATCTCATGTACCTTTCAATAAGAGAGGCAATCTTTTGGAAAGAGCACTCTTAGTCATTCCTGGCACCTCCCTCTGCTGCAGATTTTCTGAAGGGAAACAATAAACTGTTAAACTCAATGCATTCTTCATTTCACATAATCCAGACACAAACAACACTAACTCCTTTCACCTGTACCATATTAACACACACACACACTGAAACACAGGCAATGCAGTACAGGGCGGACCAGAACACTGCATCTCGCTATTTCAAACCCTATCACCCTAGCCTGTGTGTGTTCTTGATCTCAATAGTCCCTTGAGCTAATATCATGAAGCCAGTAAGTTTGGAATGATGTGGCATAACAAGGAAGTGAAGAGCAACACCTACCCATTATCTGCTGCCTGTGTACTGCAAGGAGGTGGTTGAGACAGGTGTTGTTCTGTAGCCTGAGAGTGATAGCTGCTTCCAGGACTCCTTCTTGCACCTCTACATGTGCTAGCTCCTCCACCATCTGCTTCACCCACGACTCCACACTCCTGCATCTAAGAGGAGCAATACCATTAACTCTCCCTTTTCCCACACATTGGAATTAGTAAGAAATAACCAGGAAACAGAAAAGGCAAGATAAATTATATAACTGACCCTTCAATTAATCTCTTAATGGGCTGATAGTCTGAATGTCATAGGTATGTGTGAGTGTGTGGTGCCTTGTCTGAACCATCTCATGTTGAAGTACAAACCAAGTTTATAGATAGAAGAAATGATTGCACTATAAAAGATTATGTATAATAAAGAAGAGAGATTGTCAATAATATAGTTGATACATCTCACTGTGTGCAATACATTATGAATGTGGACTTACTCCCATAAGGCGGGGTTTGTGATGTGTGTGGCGGCCAATAACACTTGAAGGAGAAGAGTACGATCCTTTCTAAGGGATGAAGACGCCGGTAGCAGGTAAACGAACTGTTCACCAGTGACTCTGCATCCTGGTTATCAGCTTGGGGCAGGAGGTGTAGTAGGACCTTGACCACACCACCTATGTTGTACTCACCATCATGAGCCTTGTTCAACAGCACCTCTGTAACAAACACACAAAACTAAATAGTCAAAGCAAAGAATTTGTAAAAATATATATCAATGAATAAATAAGAATGACATGTGTGTATGAGTGTGTACAATTAATAATAATCTGCTTCTCTACCACTAGCATGCAGGACTTACTTGAAATGAAAATAATGGCCTTCTCTTGGAATTCACTGGAGGGAGAGAGTTGTATGGCCAGGGAAGCCAGTGTTACGTTGAGTTGGTTACAATGTCTAATGCCGTGCTCATCCACATTCTTCTCTGCCTTGTCAGTTGGTCTGCCGGCAAGAAGACAAGCTGTTCTTATAAACTCTAAAGGATGGGTGGCATCTATAGCTAATACAATGTAGGGATGGGTGGCATATATGGTTCATCTGCATTTTATCGACTAATTTCTTAATTGGTGCAAGATTTTTTTTCTTGGAAATTTTTTTTTTTTATAAGAGAGGGAAAGCTGGCTAAGGACAACAAAAAACACACAAAAAAGGCCACATTAGTTGCCCGTCTCCTTGCAGATTCAAGAGAGTTAGCCAAAAGAAAGGTTATTTATCGTCTTGAAATCTCCTTCTTACATTAAAGTCAAATCACAGGAAGTTGGAAATACAAAGGCATAAATCAAAAGACAAATACAATTCTACAGCTGTGACGAGCCCCTATTTTACAGTGGACAGTTCATGGAGGTCACACTTACTTGTTTTTCTTTTTCTTGATCTTCATTCGACTTGTGTGACGATAGTATGGAAAGCCGGACATTATCTTGGACATATACTGGGAGTTAAGTTGGCACACAAACCAATCACACTGCAAATGTTCAAGTGGAGTGAGTAACATGAACTACTATATGGATCACCTAAATATATTTCATATGCAGAGGCAAGAAAATGAAAAACAAAACTGATATAAAGCGTACTAGAAAACATGGAAAAGTTCTGCCTGAAAATTTCAACATTTCTTCCTCCAGTATTTGGCCACTACTAAACAGGGAGAGTGTGAACTACTCCATCTTACCCTTACCTCTTTAGGCTGTTGCTTGGTGCATAATTGGATAATGCTCATCAAATGAGCAATGATGTTCACAATGGAAGACAGAGCCTTCACTCCCTCCTCACTCAGTAAATTATCCTCTGAAACAAAAACAATAAAAAAACTGAAGTGTGTGAAGCCTGTTAATATATACACTGACATAATCATTATAAATAACAAAAGACATTGACCCAGAAAAGTGGAACATTTCCATATGTACTTCAATTTGTAAGAGTTCTAATGCCACCTGCATCCCATGAGGTTCGACCATCCAAGCTATTTGGGGGATGAGCTACACTAGAATGATTTAAGTCACCTGAACTTCATTGAATTATATCTTTGATCAATTAAAATTTTATCATTTATTTTTTACAGATATTGTCCAATCAATGTAAGTAATGTACATAACATTAACAACACACAAGACTTATCCATCCAATGCTAACCTTCCATTCCCTCAAGGTTCTTTGGGTCTACCTCAGCCCACACTTGAAACAACAAGGGAACAACATCCTGGACAAACTTCTCCAGCTGCTGTGGGTCTGTGAACAGCGAAGTGTTTTGCGTGGTGTCCCCACCTGTGGTGTCCCAACTTATGGGTGCCAAACTGCCAGCCATCAATCGCTGTGAAGAGAACACCATTCAGTCAACTCCTTCAGAGACAAGTAATATGTAGGCAAAAGCAGTTTCTCTGGCCTAACACTTAAAGTAACAAGGGCACATGTGTGGTTCTGTGATGAATACACTGTTGTGGATGTAATGAAAATATAATACTTGGCTCACCTCCCACATTGTGAGGGGCACCTGTTCCTCTGCTTGACCTTGCTCTTTCAGTATAACCTCCAGGAATCCTGACAACTCCTGAAGTAGCTCCACATGCCCTTTGTGTGTGGTGAGTCTATTGCTTGGGTTAGTGTGCAGCATGCGAGTGAAATCCACACACAATTCCCTCTTTGTTGGACCTGTTTGTGAGATGAGTGCCTGTAATGATAGAGATATCTCTATACTACAGGCTACAATATTGCTATGTAAATCTTTCTTTATGGTGCCTGAAAATCAATCAGTAAATCAAAGTATTATAACATCAATCTCACTTAATGAACTAGCCAAAGAAAAGTACTATCTATACTCAGATAGAAGTTCATTCAAGTCTCAATCACAGGCACTTTGATAAAACTAAACTATCTCAATTTCCATGGATTTTAATGTATGGTCAAATTCTTTCCATGGGACCACACTCTTCCATTTTCTTACAACCTACCAAAATCACTCCAAAACCACAATATTTCCTATCATCATCTACATACCTTCCTGGAGATGAGATTGATAAAGTTGTTGATGAGAGTGTTGGCATGACGGGCAAGGAGTGCTGGAGTGTGTCTGATGAAGAGGTTTATGAGGCGCAAGGAGTCAGCCTGCACCCCAGTGTTGAGGTGCACCATGGCACACGACAGATGGGTTGCCAGCACACTAAAGTATGGCTCAACATGGCTGCCAAACTGGCCATGGTGGAAAGAAATAAAAATTATTTGCATGCTCTTTATCTACAAGAAAATACATTAATTGAAGACAGATGTCTTGATGAAACAGTATTCAGGCATCCCTATCTTTCTCTACTTTCTAATTTCCTGCAAAAACAGAGAATATACAACATATATTGTTTGCTTACCTTTACTAGTAAAGTCTCAATGAACTTGATGGTGGCTGATCGGATGAGCACATCAATGTCAAACACACACGGTGCCACGCCACTGATGATCTGGGAAAGCTTGGGAAGCAGCACTTCCACCTCATTGTTCTTCACCAACTCCAATAAGCCATTGAGGCCGTCCTGGCGCACGTAAGTGTTGGTGTTGCCCACACAGGTCAACAGATCCTGTCAATCAGTTACAAAGTGAGTATGCTATAATATTCTTGAAGTCTGATATCTGGAACTAGGATGTATCATAAATAATGGTAAAACTACAGGGTTGAACCTCCATCCTTCCCTTTGGAGACTGTGGGGAATTGGGGGTTTTGAGGGGGGGAGGACAAAACAGGCGATGGTTAATGTTAACCATCAGTCCTTGTCAGTAGTGCATGACATGACTACATGTTGTGGTAGTACACTCACTGTACTTCACGTTTATGATTTTCTTCATGTATGCTCAAGTAATGCTGATTTTGAAAATCAACACAACACCAAAAAGTCAAATGAGATTTAATTTTGGTTAGATTAGCCTATATTAGGTTATGCTACCTTACATGAAGTTAGTTTTGGTTTAATTGGTCAGGGATATAAAAGTAGACCAAATTTCGCATTTCCTGTGACTGGCAAAGCTAGGACTTTTTGTAAATATTTACCTTTGCTTATTCAATTATTACAAAATCAATGAGGAACTTAAAGTAAAGATTTGAGGAGCACGTGTGTCGGGCTGATAGATAGGTGAGCAAGAGTACTGCTGATGCTTAACAACATAGACTAACTACCATTAACTATCCCTCACCTTAACGTTACGCTTCTTCCTGGTGAGTAGCTCCTCTTGACTCTTCCGTGTCAGCTGCTCCTTCAGAGTGATCTTCCGAGCCTTGAATTCTGTTCTCGTCTCATTCTGCGCCTTCTTCAGTCTCTTGCCCACCTTCAGTTTCACCTTGGCGAAGTCTGCCTTCTTGGCTTTTTTGGCCCTGGCACTCTTCGTCATGGTGAGGCACCAGGCGAGGGTACAGACACAGAGAGTGAAGCACCACCTGACCACTCGGGTTCTGTTGACAACACACCTTCTGCTGCCTCGCCGTCACGTGTCGCCGCCGCTACAACCTTGCCTTCTTGAACAGCAGCAGTTGTCTCCCTCTTGATTATTTCTAGTTTCCGATATTTATTTCCATCACGTCTGTTGTGTGTTTCTTGGGCTGTGTCAATATAATTCTTTATGGCCTATGCGTTTTCAGTTGCATCTTTTTTTGCAGTACGCTTCTGTCTGAGCAGGCCACTGAAAAACGATGTAGTAGTAACACTGCCTGCCCTCGTTGCCTGCAGGAAAAACTGTCGCACTCACCCAGCTTGCATTATTGTTATTATTGATCTTTTAATGGAGTAAAGGAATCCAGCCAAGAGGGAAAACCATAAGTTGGCTGGTGAAAGAAAACAGAAGACCCAATGAGGCACCTGTTCCCAGAAACTTAAAGTGTCATACAAGATCAAATGGCCACATCATCTTTTATTCCATCACGGCAGGTCTCATGTAGAAGAATAAAAAGAACATGACATTATTTTTTACTCCCTTGCTCCCACTCATCACCCCATCACCCCTCCCCCCTGCCTTCACTGAGCCCCCCCCACCCCCGCGGTTTACTGATAACAAACTGTAAAATATAAAGAAGATAGGATATTTGCAGAGTTGCCTGTTAATGACACATGACTATAACAATATTGGGGAGGATTTGATTATATCTATCACTGTTAAAAGTTCATTGAGAGAGAGAGAGAGAGAGAGAGAGAGAGAGAGAGAGAGAGTTAATCCAGTAACCTTGAAGACCCCTACCCCAGTCCATCAATAATTATTGGTTACTTACATGTGGATCATCCCGAACTACTTGAAACTGCTGCACCATTCTTTCCTTGCCTTCTAGTTGTCTTAATGGAGTTCACCTTCTGACGCCTCCCCCCCCGCACCCCCCTGTCAGCTGATGGCATTGAAGGGGACAACTTCATTCTGTGGTCCTTCTTCCTGACCAGACCATTTGTGTCTTATCATCATTGACACTTCACCTTATCGCCTCTGCTAGGTGTGTCAAGATCTGCTGTTTCTCGAGGTAAAGACTGCTTCACTAGTATTCATTGATGTGGACTGGTTGGCGCCTTCATTAGAGGTTAGCATGCGGTGGTTGTGAGTTCTGCAGTGACTGAATAGGTGTTGTGCTGGAGTGTTAGGGTTAATGACGGTGGGTGGTGTAGGTTTAGTAGTGGTTCTTGTATTGTTCTGTTACTTCACAGCCAGTATCAGGCTTAATTGTGTAATGCTTGAAGGTTTTTTGGTGCAAAGGGTGACTGGGGTTAGCCGTTGCAATGTTCGCTTTGCACAACAAGCTTGGGGAACAAAATTGTGGTTTTGAAGCAGGGAAAGCAAACCCATAGTGGCAGACAGAGGTGTGGTCTGTGCCATGACTTGAGATGACTCGTACCTTGACAGTTGATGCTTTTGATGTAAGCCTTGGTGTAATTGATTATGTAGGTATGTGTTTATGCTTGTGGTAAGTGTCTGCACTTTATATAGTGTAAAACTACTTATGTATAATTTCTCTCCTCCCTTACAAAAGGAAATTCTAGTTAAAATTTACAACAGGTCCTTTCTTTGCCAAATACAGCCATTTATTTTCTTGAATTCTTTAAGGAAATGTGAGTTTTGGTCTATATTGGTTTCCCTCACCAGCTCAGTCAAAGCAAACTTAATCTAACCTAACCCAACCTAATGTAATTCTCTAATCTTAACCTCCTGGCTAAACAGCAATCCTCCCTGAGTGAGAGGCTGTGAGTGGGATCTTATTCCTTCCTTGAATCAAAGCCTGTAGAATACAATTGCTTGGATACCCTAACAGCTTCACTGATTCAGAGTCTGCTTGGCCTTTCAGGTTCTCTATCCCAGCAGGGCAACAGCCATTGGGGTCATTAGTGTTTTTCTTGGTGCCACTCACTAACCCAGGGATGAGTAGTGTCTGGGTGTTGTGTTCTTTCAGTTCAGGACTACTTTTTCTAAGAATGCAATGTCATCCTTCTTCAGAGAATCTTTTTTTTTGTAATTAGAGTACATTACAAAATTACAAATACACAAACAGACCTTCCATTGATGAAAAAGGCATGCTGATGTCAGTTTGTGTTCGGCTTGCAGATTTACTCCAATATGCCACGAGTGATAAAGGTTGGGGTGCTGACTGTGAGTGACCGCTGCTCCCGTGGTGAAGCTCAGGATGAAGGTGGAGCTAACCTCAAGGCATTGGTGGATGGTGGCACACTCTTCAAAGGAAAGGTAAAAAAATGTGGCCTTGGTATGGTCAGGTAATGTTTTAGTGAGAAGAGAATAAACATAATTTTTTTATTGTTAAAACTTGTGGTTGATGATGATGATGATATACATACATAGGTGAGCAAGTACTGTTGTGTCTCCGATGATCGTGCACTGATTGAGGACAAGCTAAAGGAGTGGTGTGAAGAGGAGGTGCAGCTCATCCTCACCACTGGAGGGACGGGATTTGCTGAGCGAGATGTGACTCCTGAAGCTGTCAAGAAAGTAAGAAAACATCTCTTGTAATTGGAAGCATGAAAAAAAATAATTGAGATTATTAATTTTATTCATATTGTCCCAAAAATTGGTTTTTATTTGATTACTTAAGTTCTTATCACTGTAAGGATTTTCTGTTTTTATGTTTTTTATGAGTGCCTCTATGTACTACTTTCCTTACTGTGTTGGTTGGGTGCAGGTGATAGAAAAGGAGGCCCCAGGGCTCACCACATGCATGCTGACAGAATCCCTGAAGGTTACGCCACTGGCCATGCTGTCACGGCCTGTGTGTGGCATGCGGGGAAAGACCCTCATAGCCACTCTTCCCGGAAGCAGGAAAGGTTCAGAGGAGTGTCTTAGGTAAAGCAAACTCTACTATGTATAAATTTTCATAGTTACATTACATCACAGTTTGAGATCCCTTATCCATGGCCTAGTAACTCAAGTGTTATCCAAAATATATTACAGTTTTCCTAGGTCTGAGTTTCCCGTAGTTTCCAAATTAATGGCAATGTAGTATATATGTACATACACACACACACACACACAGTGAAGTATGGTTGATCATAACTCAATGACATGGCTAGTAAGCATCCTTCAGGCATCCTTGTGCCATATGTAGTAAAGGAATGATTAGCAGTTGTAAAAGCATCCCATAAGACAGCAGCCTAGAAAGCAGTATTTCAGAAGTATGCATAGGTCGTACTTCTCTATGAACTGTGTTAAGTAATACATATAATTCTTACCTTCAACAGATTTATTTCTCCAGCCATTCCACATGCAGTGAGCCTCATCATGGGGTGGAAGGATGAGGTGGAAGCCACTCACAATGTGCTTCAGTCTGAGGGTGTGAAGTGTGGGTCTACTGGGGGTCACCATCACCATCACCACCATCCTTGTGGTCACCACCACCACCATCACCACTGTCATCACCACCAAGAAAATGCAGAGTCTAAGGCTGATGTCTCGCGTGTATCTCGCCGCCCAAGGAAATCTCCTTACCCAATGATTTCAGTTTCCCAAGCTATAGAGACCGTTCTATCACAAGCAGAACAATGCATGACAGAGAACCTCTCCACTAAGAATGCCTTAGGATTTGTTCTGGCTGAAGACATTTTTGCAAAGGATCCACTGCCTCCATTTCCTGCTTCAATAAAGGATGGGTATGCAGTCTTGGTTGCTGACGGTGCTGGACTGCGTACAGTGATGGGAGATTCAACTGCGGGATGTAGTCCCGAGATGAAGGCAGTGACCAGCGGTGTGTGTGTGCGGGTGAGCACTGGTGCCCCCATCCCTCCTGGAGCTGATGCTGTAGTGCAGGTGATGTTTTCTGTTCTAGTGGCAGATTCTAATCACCTTACCTGATAAATTGGTAAAAGAACTGAAAATTATAGTCAGAATGATCATGTGGCTATAGAATTGAGTATCAGTTGTCAGGTGAAAGGGATAAATGGAAGATGCTGGCAGAAGTGTGTGTGTTACATGTGTTAGGTAATCAGACTTTAGCAATGTGTATGTTCTTCAGGTGGAGGACACAGAGGTGTCTATAGAAGGTGAGGATGGCTGCACTGAGTTAGAAATCAAGATCCTGAAGACTCCTCATACTGGACAGGATATTCGACCACTTGGGTGTGACATCAGAGTTGGGGAGAAGGTGTTGTCCCAAGGCACTCTCCTTGGACCGTCTGAGATGGGTCTCCTGGCTACTGTTGGCGTCACCAATGTTTTGGTTGTCAGAAAACCTGTGGTGGCTGTCCTTTCAACTGGTATTTTTTCTGTTTTCAATTTGAGTTGTGTCTAAGATATCCTTAATTGTTTACTAAATTGAATGAGCTTTATATATTGAATTGCTTTGACACACACCACATCTCTGGCCACAGGTAATGAGCTGCAGGAGCCAGGTGAGGCTCTTCGAGAAGGCTACATTAGAGACAGCAACAAGACCACCATCATGTCACTTCTACAGCAGCATGGCTACCCTGTGCTTGACGCTGGAATTGCACGGGATCAGCCCACAGCACTGCTTAAGAGTCTAAGAAGTGCCTTTAGCCATGCTGATATTCTGGTTACCTCTGGGGGAGTGTCTATGGGAGAAAGAGATGTGTTAAGGCCTGTGCTCCTCTCTGACTTTGAAGCTCAGATCCATTTTGCTCAGGTATCTTCTTACAGTTGTCGTTCTGTTTGATATAATAACAAATCATAATTTCAGAAAGCTTCACTGTTAATACCACTATGGAAAAAACTACTTTACAAGATCTGTTTATTCAATTTTCTTCATGTTTAAAGGTGTTCATGAAGCCAGGAAAGCCCACCACCTTTGCCACCTGTCATTACCATAACAAGAAGAAATTGATCCTTGGTCTTCCTGGCAACCCAGTCTCTGCTGCTGTCACTTCTGTCCTTTATCTTCTGCCTCTATGTCGTAAAATGAGCGGGAGGGCTGTGTGTGAGAACATGTGCATCAAAGCTAAGGTATGTGCCTTTTCTTGTGCGTCTTTTGAACCACAAACTTTTCAGGTACTCAGCTATTACGTAAGCTTCTCTTGTATATTTACCATGAATATTTATCATAATTAGTCTGCTCCCCCAAACTTCTCCACTCACTTCTGTCTATTCTCTGGCTACTCCAAATCGTGTTTTACAATTTCTAGGTATTCATTCTGTTGCCGTAATGCCCATTCATTAAAATTGTGTCATAACTATTTGTTTCAACTCATTAATGCTTTAACTCTTTTTTTAAACTTTCCAAGTTATCTGATCTCTGGTCTTGCTGCAAACACTTCTGAAATTCCAGCTGGCTGAAACAATGCTGCTGGACCCACGGCCTGAGTATCACAGAGCTTTTCTGTCGTGGCAGTCAGGAGGAGAAATCCCACTTGCCTACTCAACAGGCAATCAGCTTTCCTCTCGCCTCCTCTCCATGGCTTCAGCTCAAGCTTTGCTTAAGCTTCCTCCTGCTAGCTCAGAAAACAAGAGTTTGGTTGAGGGATCAACAGTAGAAGTTATCCTTCTAGATATGTAGAGGCAAACAGACTCCTCAGGTTCAAGAAGTCCATGGTGCTGCAGATATTGCTTCGTGAAGGACCATTTGTTACTGCCAGACCACACACGTTTCCTGGGCTGATTGCCTCTGCTGGGTGGTGAGTGTTTGATTTGATTTGTATACATACCAAATTGCATTTGTTTATTATTTATAGCTAAGTAGTCTAGATACATGAATGATTATTTGTTATATCTTTATTGTAGTGTGCAGAAAATTTGATCTTTACGATAAAAACATTTCCTGTTGTTGAATTCTTTGCTGTTGAACTGCAATTATGTAATTTCCAATGTTGTCCTACATGTTTTAACTAGCTTAATGTACAAGTAGGTAGAATAAGGTACTTTTTGCTGTGCATAGATTTGATCAGGATTCAAGATTGATAGACTGCCAACTTGAATGCATTAGTAGAAAGGAACAAATTACTGAGACCAAATTATTAAACTTTTCCTTCCAAGTCATAAAATTTAAAGGTTGCTTGCCAGAATAGTAGTAATTAGGTGATACAAGTAACTATTACTTTGCCTTTGCAATGTTAACCATCAGTCTTAGCAATGACTGATGCTGCACTTTGAAGCAGCTTTCTTTTTTTTTCTCTCTCTCTCTCTCATGATTCTTTTCAAAATAATTTGGCTTCTGTTTTGCAGCTGTGAGCTAGAAGGTAACACATTGTCATGTTTAGTGTTTCAGCCTTGGTACTACCTCAGAATACTTATGCTTACAGTCTTCCCAATACTCCAGAGTGGGGCAGACAATTGTTTGCTCAACAGAATTTTTCTCTCTTCCTAAATAATTTGTGGCCTTACCCTTAGAATGTAGTTTGGTAGCCTGAAACTTTAAAATCACATAATAGATTCTTCCAGTGTTCTATGAAGGCAAAGAAAGTGGGATTGGAGGGCTGGGGATCCAGGAAGGATGTGTATACTGTAGTACATATGTGTGTGAGAGAGCAGTGCTGACTGCTGGGACCACTTATTGCTGTTATGGAGTCTTGTTTGTCTGAGGTGTCAGTGTGCGGGTCATTTTTTTTAAACAGCATAATTTAAATTGTTCTTGCATCACTAATGAAATTCTAAATTTTGTTTAAAAGGCTATAAAACACACCAGTCTATTTGTAAATACAATCTTTAATTGACCACCCTGCCTTGAAAGCAAGACCCTGCTATTATACAACACAGGAACACTCGTCACACTTATACGAGTCACTGAAGCAGTTTTCAATAGAAACAAAGCATTTCAAGGCTTGTCCTTTACACCCACAACAACAAACAATAATACTTTTATCATACAATAATGTCCACTTTAGTCTCTTAACAGAGGACGACTGTGTTATCATTGGTTTTAAAAATGTACAAAAGTGGGTGTACAAAATAGAATTAAAAATCAGAGTATATGAGGTTGATTTTGGATTCAGAATTTATGGATTCAAATTTGAACTGAGAAAATAATTTGACATTTAAAAGTTTATAAATGAATAAATAAAAAAAAGTTATAATTAAGTTTTTCTTATATTACATATTTCCTTTTGGTAGTACGACTATACCATTTAGAAATTAAATTAAGGCATGCAATAAATGAATGCAGACAAACTGCCTATGTTCCTACCATTAGCAAACCATGAAACATTTATAAATAAATATCCACATCTTTTGATAATCAAAGGTAGGCACTTTCATCTCCCACAGGCTTCACAACCTTAGGCCTCTCAATGTCACTACACAGCCCACCTGATTAGTCCGAACACTTCACAGCCAGAGGCAGCCTGTTTGAGAAGCATAAGATAAAACTACAGCAACATGAGAGTCATGGTGCACATGGCAACCATCATTAGGTATTCATGAAGTGCCTTATTACAGGCAAAAAAGTATTTTGAGAAAAGTATAAAAGTAACAAAATCAACTCCTCCAAGGGTAATATGCAATAATTAATATCTTCATGTGGCCTTAAAATGCTATCATGTACAATACAATAGTCACCACTTACCCATGTACATCACAATGACAATTTAACCGTCAACGAATTATGTTACTTCGTTTCAACAGTAATAATCCCATGAAGAGGGTTACCTGCCGTCATCTTCCCTTCAATATATTTCTTCTCGACCCAACCTGGTCACAAAGTTTTAAGATTTGAAATACTATCACTCAGTAAGTCAGCTCATCCCTATTTGCAGTTACTGTGAGAACGGAAATCAATAAGGTTAAATTAAAGGTTTGTCAGCATTAATATTAACAGAATGACCTTATACCACCTGCTACATATTAATTAATGATTTTTATATAATATTGCAGGCTCACTATTGATTTTAATGCCTTGTTTGCTATATCAGTTATGTCACGATGCAATTTTAGTGCCTTGTTTGCCATACCATATTTCAGTTATATCACATTTATCTAATCAGTGGAAGGGAAGGACAATAATGTTTACTTTTATATCTAGAATGATGTGTGGTCAGCTGCAGCCTTTTCTGGAGTGATATATTTCTATTTAGCATTAACTTTAAACCTTAACTCAAGTGTTTCAACCATTATATATCCATTATATATAGACAAAATTCTAAAGCTGGCAACAAAGGCTCAAAATGAATTTGAATAATTATTTCTCTAACCAGACTACAATAAATTGATTTGAGTAACTATTCCTTTAGCCCGATTAGTCTTGCTGTCTATGTGATATTATTCTATGCCACAAACACTGAATCTGTAACATGTGATAATGTGCTGTTGCAATACATTACCATGTTACCAAGCCATTTTATATTGTTGAACCACAGTTAGTGTTCCATTACTCTTTTTAAAGTAAGCTATACAGTATATTGGGAATTAATACAGATGAACTTTGTTTTTCTCTATGTGCTTTTAAGTCAAAAGCCCCACTAGTATTGGAATTGACCTCTGATGCCTAAACATTTGATGTTATACCACTACTAAAATAATCCTGTGGAAATTTTGATTATTGTAATTTGCATCAGAGACGACATACATGCCTGATTATGTACAATGTAAATTATGCTATGCTGAATCTACTACTTAATAATCGTCTGGGAACACGTCTTAGCTGTGGGACTTGTGCTCTAACCTTCTCTACTTGAAACTGTACGAGTACAGTGAGTCCTCCTTACACGGTAATTCTTTATCTGGGTTGAGATCCCTACTGCCCCTTAGCCTCAGGAGGGACATCATCATCTAATAGAATGAATATGTGGCAAGTGAAAGGTAAATAAAAACATTTTCTGTTTATTCCTTTTGCACAGTACTTTACATTTTTTTTTGTGTGACTATTTTCTTGTATTTTCATGTCTGTAGGGGTGACTTTTGATGTGCTAGAACACATTCCCTATGATTACATGTTATAATGGGTTTGGTATACGGTAATTTTGATTTGTAGTAAGGTTTTTAGGAACGCATATGTACCGTGTAATGAGGACTTACTGTATATAGTAACTAACAATCCTTGCAAATTAATGTTACCTGTTCAAAATAATTATTTTTAAAACTGCCTGACATTGTCATAGAAGCATACCAGTTATCACAAGCTTCATCACATTTTACTTAAGTTTTGAAGCTTTTAAAGTGTTAATTATTGAGGAAAATATGTGCATAAGTATGTGGCTACTTGTCATTCTCTCATTTACTAAATACTGTAAAACTATGGTACAAAACCAGTCACAGCTGAACCTGTACATATTCTCTCAATATCAAGGTGCACTGCTGCACCCACTCTTCAACAAGAAACAGTAACAACTCGCTATGGCACATCATCACGTCATATGGCAGAATCAGGCCACTTCAAATATAAAAACTGACAAAATTCAACTTATGTCGTACAACTGAGACGATAATAACATTCTTGACGAGACTGCATTAAATTATTCTAACCAGAGTAATGAGTAACATTTGGCATTATTGAAGCAGATTACTATGTACATAATTTTCCTGACATCTTTGTTCACAAGCTCTCTTTAAGTGACAAGTACGTACTAATACTTAAGAGTCTCTGGAAGGGACTGTGATTCCCCAAGAGGCAGGAAAGAGCTGCAGTATGTGTAGGTGTCGTAAGTGTTCATGGACCACAATTTTCCATTCTTGAAACAACTGTTGAGTATCTGTAGGCCTAAGATGATTTGGAACTCAAGAACCCCCCACCCACCCTTGCTTTCCCCTTCTGGTTCAGCTGGGCAATTGACTCTTAAATATTCTTATATTTGAAACATTTTCAATCACTTTGAAACTAAACTTTTACAAGTCTCAATATGAAATTATCAGATTATCCAGGATGTCCCCATAAGTTATGGTATATACTTCAGGATTTCATCATTCAAGTAACTGATTAATTTCAAAATGAAAAGCAAATACTGGCAAGTGGCAAAAATACTCACCACTCAGTAAGTAGTCTTGGTGAGAGGTAGGAGGTAGGAGGCAGGGGTGTGCTTTCCAGATCAGCTTAGCCTATGATAACTGCATTCAAAGCAATGGACTATTCAGACTGATGTAACCTAATAAGAACTTTTGATGGGCTGTGAATGCTCCAAATAAAAATAGCCAATTAAGAAAGTATTACACACACACAAGTGTAAATTAACAAACTGATACCATTCGCTCTACACATCACACGTGTATGGCTGCAAGGGGACAAAGAGTGACTGTGCTATTTTTCTTTTCCTATTTACATAATTCATCCCACCAAATACAGCACCACTGGAAAAAAAGCACAATACGGTCATTGTTCTGTGAAATCAGCCTGTAGGATGGACCAAAGAGATACAAATTATCACAATATCTAGATAGGTAGCAGTCAGTCAGTCAGTCAGTTGGTTATCTTGTATCACAAAACCATTCAAAGATGCAAATTGAACAAAGTGTGCTTCATTATTTAAGAATAAAAAAATGTTTAATTATGAATAATAATAATGATAATAAAGAGTTTTGAGCAACACCAAATATCTAATTCCCACGTTCTTTGTAAAGCTTTAAAATATGTACATAAAGACTTTTTGGGTCTGTGGTGTTTGCCCACTTGACAGAAAGACCTGAAAATTTGCTGCAATAATCTTGGCAATATCTTAGCTGAAGATAATGGAGCAAATATGTAAGACAGCAAACTATAGTAGTTGATGATGATAACTGGAATTATTAAGTGATATAAAATTTGATTACCTTCAAGAGATGAAGATGTCCTTTGTTATCTGACAAACTGCAGCATTACAGGAAAAAAACCCTAAGGGAGAGAGAGACAAAAGGTACTACGAACAGAAGTCATTGGTCAACTAATAAACATTGATGCTAAAGAGAAAAAGACTATGCAGCACCGAGGTCATCGCATGTTTCTCTTCATTGCTGCTCGCAGGAGGGAGTCGAAGTCTAACGGGTCGGCTTGTCTTGCAACGAGTCCCCCTTCGTAGGATTCAGCAGGCTCAGCATCTAGTGGTAGATAAAATACATTGATGTGTAGAAAACCAATGTTACACCCTGTAATTGTAAGGCTTATTCACATTACTGTTCATTCCACTGGCAAGGTTTTTTAAGAGAACGATAACTATTTTCTCTGGTAGATTACTTGCACTTGAATACCTAATGGAGGTGTTCCTCGTCTCAGCCAACTCACATACAACAATCTTTCCTTGAAGCTTTATTTTCAGCATTATGTCACCCCCATAGTTATCAAATATAGCCTCACCCAGGTCAGAGTAGGACACCTTGCAGAAGGCCCGGCGGCCCCCAAAGCAGAGGTCGTAACGAGGAAGTTTTGGATCGTCGTTCCCGTGTTCCACTGCACAGTACGCCTCATCCCGGTTTTTGTATGTGACAAAGCCATAGTTGTCACTGAGGGGTGCAAAAACAGTTGAGGACTCAATGAGAATGACAGTAAACAATAAGACCACGGATGCTGCTTCCAGCAATTGCTTGCAAAAGTGAATGGAAAGGTTGCTGGAAAAAGTTATATCAGTAAGGCCAAATATATTCCACACACTTTAAAAGTCAAGTCATATTAAAAAGTCTAATGATGGAAAAAGGCAGCAGCCTGCTCTCTGCTGGTTCTCCTCCTCAACAACTGCAACTCTATACAGGGGCCTTATCCATCCATGTATGGAGAATCCTTCAGGTATGGCAGGATTCTACTCACTGTTATTTCAGACAGGGAGGAATCAAAGGCTTTTTCATTTGAACTCCTCTCCCCCAACTGGCTGTCTTCCACCTCTACACTTTCAACATTGCCATGATACACATACATGAATAGGAATGATAGCAAGTGTACACATACCCGTGTTCCCTGAAGTGGACACTTATGTCCACAATGGTGCCATACTTCTCAAAACGTGTCCGCAACTCTGCCTTGGTGGTCCCCTCAGAAATGCGGCCAATGTATATCACCCGCCGTTCCTCCACCTGTTTCACTCTGTTCTCATCCTCCTGTTGAAAAGTAAGATAGAATTGCAATATAACTGTATATTTGTGCAAGCATATGCAGATATCACATGATCCTCTACACAATATGACTAACACTAACTAACTGATTAATTTTACAGGCCCAGTTAACAGATCTGTATATTTCATTCAGTGGAATAATAATTTCCTTAATTAATTCAACTAAACAACAACCCAAGAAATTTGTAAACTAGATGCACAGCAACAGGCAACACCAATGTTTGTTGTTTATGGCCAACAAACACAGCTGGAAACTCTCCCCATTACACATTTCCAACTCACCGGCCTCCTGGACCTGCCGGAAAGGCTACGCGAGGGTGAGCGGGAGTGTCCTGCACCCCTCCACAGAGGTGACCGGGATCGGGATCGGGATCGGGACCGGGACCTGGACCTGGACCTGGACCGCCCACCTCTGTAGTGAGACGAGCCAGACCGGGATCCACTGGGGGAGTGCCTCTTCCTGCTTGAGCCCCAGCGCCAGTATCCCCACCTGAAGAAAGGAGAAAGGAGAACTGATGAAGAAGACTATCACACACACTCAAGTTCCTCACAACATATGTCTTGGTTCTTGCCTCCTCATTGCAATCTCAGTCCATCTGAGTTACTCTACACACTTGTTGCACACCTCATCATCTCCACTCAGTTGTATTAGTTATCTACTGGAATCTCCTCACCTGTCTCTGGCCTTGGAGGAGCAGGACCGTGAGCGTGACCTGGATCTGGATCTGGAGCTGGAGTAACTGTGACTATGGGACGAGGAAGAGGAGCTGCCTCTCGACCTGGAGCGAGAGCGTGACCTTGACCACCTCCTCCACGGCCTGGGAGACTGTGACGAACGGGAACTCCTGTAGTTCTTCCTCTTGCTGCGGGAGGAACGGTGGTGTCTGTGAGAGTGTCTCTTCTTGTTGAGGACTGGGCTCCTGCTGTGACTTCTACTTCTACTCCTGCTTCTGCTAGAGGATGACCATCTCCTGGAGGACAAGCCTTGGTGGGATCCAGCCTTCCAGTGAGTGTCAGGTTTGGTGGATGAATTCTTGAAAAACACCAGACTTCCTAGTGTGTTCTCACCAGTCTTGATCTTGGAGTCTGGACGCACAGGAGTGACCTCTGAAGAGCCTTCATTGTTTATGGCACCGGGAGTCACTCTGGTCAGAATCTCGGGTTCAGAGTCTCCCTCCAGCTCACCTTCCTCCATTTCCTCTTTGGGAGCACTTTCAGGTTCCTGAGGTGGGTTCTGGAGATGCTGCTGCTCCTCAACCATTGTCTGAGTGGTGATTGCTGTCACCTCAACACCCTCACTGGCTTGCTGGGGACTGTTGGCAATGGTGCTGGTGGTGGAAGAAGCAGGAGAGGGACACCTGCTGCTCTGGGCACTCTTAATTCTCTGCCGGTATTCAGAGAGATTCAGTTTCCGTTTGTGCTTCTTGGTCTCCTGTTGCTTTTGGATGTCAGACTCCTTCTCTTCAGCTTTCACTTCAGCGCCAGCCTCCTCCTGCACCTCTTCCTCCTTGGGTTTGACATTGCTGATATCAGTCACATAAGCAGGCAATTTGTTGTAAATATCTGCTTTGTCAACATCATCTCCCTTTTTCCTTTTGCCTGATGTGCTAGCAGGATCCTGAGATATCTTGAATTCTTTGATTTCTTTCTTGCGTTCTTCGGTTTCCACGCTGGCATCACTCACATCGCCAGACTCCACACCACTGTCTTTCTTCCCTACATCATCTTGTCCATCATCAGAGGAGGTGCCAGACTTCTTGACGTCACCATCTTTCCTGGGTATTGTGGTGTAGTACTCTGGCAGCTTGTTGAAGAGACGGTCTGAGGATGCTCGATTACCACGCTTGGTCTTGTCGGTGGAGCAGCAGTAGTCGTGGTCCAAGGGTGGTGGCACTCTCTGGTCCTTTTGGCTCTGTGTGTATATGATACCTTGTTGATTTGGTGACAAGTGATGCATAATACAAAGGAGTATTATGTTGATTAATGTCTACCAAATGTTTGGAATAAGGAGTATGTCTCAGCTGGAACTGGTGTGATTCACTCATACCTGGTGTGGTCCTGGTGTTGGTTGTGGCTGCTGTGATGGTGGTCGGCTCCCTTTGGTGCGGTGGGAAGTGTTTGTGTCCTTTGTCTTGGCGGCCCTTCCTTTGCGCACTGCCACTGGCTCTGATAACATCTGTGTGCTTTTCCGCTTATTTGATGCTGGAAAATCATGACAGTTTATGATAGTAAAACACATAGGCATACGTTCTATATTGTATCATTCAATACATTAGTTTCACATTTCAATTTGATTTACACAAAACATTACTGTGTGACAGGTTTCCTCAAAACGTCCCACTTAATGATTTCTTTTAACGCTTCAGGATTTACTACAATAATTATGATAACAATTGAACCTGTAAATACAGCATTACTGACATCATACTTGATGGATCCAAGTTTGGACAGGACTTTTCCCTTTGAAAAAGATTGCACTCAGAATGACCCACACACTCCAATAAAAAAGTGGACCTACCTTTTATCTTTTCAATAATTTCCTTAGGAAGTGCATCCTTAATATTCTGGTGAGTAGGTGAGGCCTGCAAAGCCTTCTTATGTTGTGAGATCTCTGTGCTTGGAGTCTTTTGAATGTCTGTGGGCACTCCTGCTCCAGTTTCCTTGTTTGCTTCAGCTGCCGTACATTCTGGTCCAGGACTGTCACTGTTGACAGCCTCTGATGCCTCAAACTGAGCAAGGAGGCTGGCTAGGTCACCAGCCTCAAGAACTTCAAGACAAAATAAAGCAAAATTACACAATTACCCTCCTTCCTATTCCATACAGATAATGACAGTAATAAATATAAAAATTTCAATTTCTTTCAACAACTATTTCAGGGAATACAACATTGTAACATACCTGGAGTTTTCTCTGAAACAGTCTCAACATCAACATCTTCCTCTGGGATGTGGTCGAGGGCTTCAGTCAGGGTTTGAGGGTTAACCTTAAACTGAGGAAGAGGCACCAAGGAGCCAGCCTCATCAACCATGGCTAACACAACAGAACCAGCTGGAAGTTTCATGTCCTTCTTCTCTGTTGCCACAGAGGGTTTCTGTGTCTCCAGCTGAGGATATGGATGGTCTAAGTGAAGCAGGTAATCAACACAACACTGAATAGTAAATGCACAAATTCTACATGTTTTGTGATGCCAGATGATGATAAGTGCTAGTAACTTCAATAATAAAGCACACTCCCTCCCTCCCCAACACAGCTATTCAATTGCAAATGTCACTTACCTCTTTATCACTGGCTTGACTTTCAAGTTTATCAGACTCGATGTCTTCAACACCTTATAAGGAAATAAAACATCAGTCATAATAACTGAAATTCTAAACAATAAATCGAATTCAACAATAAACTTTTCCAATTGTTCACTAGGCACTGCTTTGAAGTTAACAAGGAGCAATACTGAAAAAACTAATTTCCTTTTCAAATGGTTATAACCTTGTAATTCTTTTCCAGTACTCTAGACAGAAAAATAAATAAATAAATAAATAATAGTTGTTTTACTTTTCCCATGAAGCAGCAAACACTTACCTTGTAAGAATTCTGGAGACTCCTCTACAGGTTCCCTTTTAACATCTATGGAACCCAAATCCATTTCTTGTTTTATACTTAATAGTTTACTCTTGGTTTTCCCTCCCTTCACTGGCCTCATCTCCTCCTCTTTTTTCAATGTCTTCTCTTGCTTCACTGGAGGAGGTGGTGGTCCCTCTGGCTCTTCAATCAACGTGGAACAATCCAGCTCCCCAGCAATCTCTGTCATGATGTCCTCTTCCCTCACGTGGGCAACAGTCCCACCGCTGTCAGGAGCCTGATGGAGAGGAAACACTACATTTACCTATATATAGCGTTAAATGTAGCAGCTAAAAGGCAACTTGAAGGAATGTATGACAAACTAATTAAGTAGTGCTGTGCTTCCTCTGTCTACATACCATGAGTAAGTCCGGTGCCACACAGGGACCAGCAAAGGAACACACGGACTCATTGCGTTGCCGCTGTCGCCTTTGCTGCTGCCGCTGCCCCACGGCCACTGAGTGTGACACTGCTTCATCCACCACCAGCTCCTCCTCATCTGATGTCTGTGGGCAAGACAAGATACAATGAGGACAGGAACCTCTTGGCTACCTTACAATCGATATAGGAAGCCAGGGGAAAACATGCAGAGAGAGAGAGAGAGAGAGAGAGAGAGAGAGAGAGAGAGAGAGAGAGAGAGAGGATTAGAATTAAAAGACATGGTTGATGGATGCATAAAATCTGGATCTCTCTCTCTCTCTTTCTCTCTCAAAATTTTCAGTGAAATGAATTGTAAGGGAATGGATGCAATGATGTTACAAGGTTTGTTAATAAAATGTTATCATCCTAGTGAATAAAGGCTAGTAGTAGTTGAGGATGAACACTGAAATTCAGTGAGAGATTTATATGTGTCGTATTATTACACAAAGGACTTGAAAAGGTCTTTATTTTAATGATTTTTAAAAAGAAAGCAAACAGGAAAATGTTATATCTACCTGTTACTTGTAATACCAGAACTGAGATGTAATTTTAATCCCAACTATGCTGAAAAAACAACAACAACAACAACTGGCAAAGCAGGTGAATTGAGAAGATAATATTCTACTTTGTAGCTACTTAACAAAAGGAAAGATTCATCAAGGAAAATACAAGAGAAATAAGAACATTTCAATAAGCAAATACAATGTTCAGAATCTGTTCCTGAACTTCAATAAGCCACTTTTCAACAAAACAATACAATTTGCAGTACATATGATGCTTCTACAGATAACTGGGAAGAAAATAATAGTAAAAGCAACACAAGAAGTGAAGGAGTAGAGAAAGCTTACACAAGCATGCAATCAAAACAGTAAAGATAAAGGAAGTATGTTGTGCACCTAAAGCTCAACTTAATAAAGAGAAAAAAAATGGTCCTTCATAACAACCTTGACTTACCCTGCATTCTGGATGGAGAGAGAGAGAGAGAGAGAGAGAGAGAGAGAGAGAGAGAGAGAGAGAGAGAGAGAGAGAGAGAGAGAGAGAGAGAGAGAGAACCTTACTACAAGAATGGGAAGGGTTTCCCTGCCTAGGTTACACATGCAACCAAGTACTACCTCTCCATTTTCCTTCTCAGCTAGACTGAACGTCAACTCAGTAAAGAAATCTTCATCTGATGCCTGCAAAAAGTTAATGGCTGTTAGATGGTGGTCCACCAAACCAGAGCTGTCCTCAGACACAGGACACACAAGCACATAAAAATGCAAATAATACTTCACACAAACTAGCTAATGGTATTTCACACAGATACAAAACAAGTGGTTAGATACATGATACTATAATATTTAATAGCAAAGTAAAAATTATTTACAGCAGCATAAAAATAAATATGTATTAGTGCAATCCTATTTAGCAATACAGGAGCCATCCCTGCACCACAGCCTTCACTAGACACCCAAGCCACAGCTACATTCACCTCTAAGCACGTCATCACTACATGAATCACTAGTACCTGGGAAATTAATACTGTAATGATACCAGTGTGATCTACCAGACAACCAAGTCAGCAATAAATATGCTGCTTGTTGGTCATATCACAGTTTCCTTCCAAGATGATGAAATGTTCAAATTGTTTAGCATAACTCAAGCAATGCAGAGTATGTGGTAATGGTGTTTCTCTGCTATAGTTACCCACCAGCCTTGTTGTTATGTATGTTACCCAATTATACTTGATATTCAAGCCATGGCTAAACAAAGCCTGAAAATGCATATGGGCAAAGAATATTTTCCACTTTGAATAACATGTACCTTCACCTCTACCAGCATCCAGAAAACTCGTGTTTTATTCTGTACACTATCAATTAGTAAATAAATAAAATTACCAAGCTGAGGAAAATTAGACGAAGATAATTTCTAAGACATTAATTACTCCCTCGGTAAAAGAGAAAACACTAAACTCGATGAAAACAGATACGTATAAGTAATATAAATGTAAGAAAAAGTAAACACAGGAATTCCAAATCCAGGACATGACTCACATTTGGTTCCTTGTCACTATAAAGACTGTCAGTCATTGGGGAAAGGAAGGGAAGCTTCAGTGACTGGCTCCATCTGTGGACACGCTTTGTAACGCTGTCCTGACCGGGGCTTTGACTCCCTGGCGGCTCCTTACACACCAGCGAGTCATGCTGATCTGTGGCATGCCAAAGGTCTTTCTCTGAGGCTCTCTGCTGTGTTGTACCAGGCTTAGAGGTCTGTTGGAGCCACGTTAAAAGGTTTGAGAAAGGGTTAGTTTTTCTCAGTACAGTGCCACCCGAATACTCTCTTGGTGGCATAATCGGCGTTGAGGAAACAGCAACATCCCATTTACTGTGCCTAGAATCTTGGTTTATACAATCACTGTCCACCTCCTCTACTTTTTGCTGCGTTTCCTTCAAGGCATCCAAGGTGAGGAGGGCAGGAGTTGTGAAGCACAGCTGAGGAAACTGGTGAGGCTCCTCGGAATCTCTGGTACTGTGATTGTCAGAAGTCTGATCTTGATAACTTGGTGTGATGAAAATTGGCAGAGGTGATGAGTGGACACCTTCTTGTGAGGTGCTTTTGTAAACATCCTCCTCATCTGGCATGGTCACTTCTGATGCCTCCTCCTCCTCCTCCAGATTAGTGTCCTGTGTATCAGACACACTGTGAGAGGGAGTCATTCCATACACACCATTCTCAATACCATTTCTATCAAACTCCTCCATAAGGCTTACAATATCACAGGGAATGGAATCTTCCTTCTCAGTCCTGCAACCCAAGGCTTGGTTCTCGCCGAGGGTCAAGGATGGAACCATTTCTTTCCTTTGCCTTTCTCTCACAATCCTGGGAGTGTCTGGGTAAAGAAGTGAGGTGCTTGGTGGAATGCCTGTCACTTGTGGGGTCTTGCCTTGTGTCAGCTGCATCACTAGTCTCTCCAGTTCTTGAAGGCGCCTCTGCTGGGCACAGTTTTGTTTTTCTATTTTTCTGATTTCCTTCCGTAGTTTCTCACTTTCCTCTGTTGTTTTCGCACTCCGAGACTTGTATTTTTCCTGAGGCTGTCTACCTGTCGGTCTCTTGGGTGCATCAGGGTAATGCATGCTTGTCCTCCTGTGATCGAACCATCTCCCCCTTGACTTTGTGCGAGAGCGATTGTTGACGCTCCTGTCTCTACACAGCACCATTTTGGTATCGAGGAAATATAACAATAACTGTTAAGCCACAAATAAATCCAACAACTTTAAACCCAAATTCTGTCCCTGGCGTATTGCTTACAACAATAGTCTGTGATGAGACTCACTCTGTCGCCGCCGCACCAACTGAAGCACAGAACATCTTGGACTTGAAGCCACTACCTTCCCTAATAATTCCACCTCCAATCTTGACGCAGAAAAGGAATGAACTGTGTGTGCTTGGGTTGCTATCCACTGTCTCTTGGTGGTGGTGGTGGTGGCAATCAATAACACCATACTGGGTCAGCTAACATTCCCGATTCAGCTCACAGTCATTGCTCCTCGAACTGCAGATATTCTCTCTCAGCCGCGTCACATCTTGGTGTCCCTCACTCAGCCACACCACGTAGGGACTTTTTTCAGACTACACATATTTTCTTCCGCTTTTCCTAGTTCACTTCCCTACACTTCCTCGTGACGTCACTCCAACAGGAACAGGAACATCGTCTCTGCGTTGCGGTAGCGGAGATCAGCCCGCCAGTCCCCTTCCCTTCCTCTCTCGCTATCAACTGTAAACATTGCCAGACACCACCTCCCTCCCAGACTCCTGCTGCTGTCCTGCCTCACCCCCCCCCCCCCGCCACCACCTCTGCTATTGATGTACCTCCACGTTTACCCTAAACACACACACACACACACACACACACACACACACACACACACACACACACACACACACACACACCAACCCAATCTACTATACACAGTCACGTTATAGTTGTTTAGCGTTTCCCATCGCCTTACAATGTTTCTTTAAATTTCTATATTTTGGCGACGACACCTGTTGTCACTGTGCAGACAAAACACAAACACGTGTACACGAGACGAGGCATTCACAGGTGTACTGCGTTCCCCCTATGTGTGTGTGTGTGTGTGTGTGTGTGTGTGTGTGTGTGTGTGTGAAAACTGTTGATAACATTTGGTTCACAAAACATCAAATAACACTGCAATATTTTTCCAAAGCACAGCGGCACAAGTAATAAAACAAATC
>CM035187.1:2069176-2081836 GCA_020233015.1 Callinectes sapidus | reverse complement strand
AGAGAGAGAGAGAGAGAGAGAGAGAGAGAGAGAGAGTATTCCATCAACCCTTTCAAGTGTGGGAGTTTTCCTATCACCTGCATAACACACACTACTCATTAATGGATGCCACCCTACCCTAGCCCCCCAATTCCCCCCTCCCCCCCTCCACGCCTCGCGAAGGTCGTCTGACAGCGGGAAGAGGAACATCAATGCCCAACGCAGCCTCGGATCTTCACTGCCCACACACACACACACACACACACACACACACACACACACAATAACATCGAGGTTGGTCAGATATCAATGGTTTCTGAACTGACATGGTTCCTAATCCACTGACCTCAAATACTCATTCTTTACTTCATAATTATACTATCGACATTGATTATAATTACTCCGTCCAACTTTCTAATGCAAGAGTTGACCGGTACTCTTAATCCTTCATTCCTTTATTTGGTTGACTCTGAAACTCCCAACTTGCTTCTATAGTTCTCCCCAAAAACGACCTACTTAGATGCTAGTCCCCGTACAATCCACTGAGAGAGAGAGAGAGAGAGAGAGAGAGAGAGAGAGAGAGAGAGAGAGAGAGAGAGAGAGAGAGAGAGAGAGAGAGAGAGAGAGAGAGAGAGCTAATACCTGACCACTATGCACAAATTTTGGCCACGCACACACTACCACACCACACCAGATGAGCAATGGTGCGGTCGGCCAACACTTGCTGCTACTGAGAACGCCGCCACTACTCCCTCCTTCCCTGATAGAACATAAAGTACAAGTGATAAAAAAGAAAAGAAAAAAGGACGAAATAATGCTTGTCTCGTATTTATCGTTATATCGCTTGCTTTCTAAAACCCTTTCTTTCACCACGAATATTTTAAACTCTTTCAGTATTGGGGTTTCTATATTTATTCTGCTTATTTGACGATTTTATGCAGCTTCAGACACACATGTGGACATTAAAATTGTATACACTCTGGCCATTTATCTTCTGGCCTCCATAGACCATTCCTAACGCCAATAACATCGTCTAATTACACCCAAACCTTATGGTAAAAGTATGTATGTCCCTGTACTGAAGGGATTAAAGGCTACAAAGATAATGTCAGGTTCTTAATAGTGTTTCTAGAGTCAATGCTCTAAAAATCTTATCAATTCGTCACTGCAAAGGCAAAACTGGTCTTAAAAAAACCGTGGAACTTCAAATAGAGGCTAAGAATGTCGTGTATCAAAGTAAGATCGTATAAATCACTAACTACAACTTAACTACATCTTTTTTTTCATGTGATTGTACTAAATAAGAAAGTTAAACGTGGGCTGAAGCAAACACCAGGACTAAACCACCCCATCACTATCACGGCATTGGACGAAATAAACACACTCAGCAGCAGCAGTCCAGCTCAACACCACAGGGACAGACATGGTGGCTCAGCTCTCCTCCTATCGCTGCATAAGCACGCTAAGACTCCCCTCCCCGACAGCCTCATTTAATTAAGTCAGGTGATGAGATGGCGATAAGCAAGTATTAATATTTACTACCATGCATCTCATTGTTATACACAGTGTTCGATGTTATCTTTGTATTCTCATGTTATCTTAGATGTATTTATTCTCTCTCTCTCTCTCTACACACACACACACACACACACCACACACACACACACACACACACACTGCCTACGTGTCGCCAGCCAGCGTGGAGGCACATCTACGCACACGGTACAGGGAGGCAAGGATGATGTGAACAGGTGGGCTGACAAGTGTGCCACGCTTGCTGCACCTGTTGACCCTTTGAAGCATTTGTCTTACAACACCACACACACACACACACACACACCTTATACACGCGCAGTTATCGAGACATTATCTATCACCAGTCAAATCACAGTGGAGAGAAAAGCAACATTTTCTGCACATCACAGTGAAACTCTATCATTGGTCAACTTGTCTCTGTGTGTGATAAAGTAAAGACGACTCGATCGATGCGTTCCTCCGATGAGTGGGACATTTACCGAGACAAGTTTCCCTCAGCGGCACACCATAATTCACTGCCACTGACGGAGGGGGGAGGGAGGGGAAGGGGAGGAAGGGGAGGGGACGAGGGGAAAAGAAAAGGAATCAAAATCTCGTCAAATGGCACTCTGGTGAGGGATGCGTGGTGGTGAGTCATACAGGCGGCAGGTGTCTCTAATGCAGGACAATGTGGTGGTGGTGGTGGAGAGGGGAGAGAGATGCAGTGCGGTGACGGGACATATATTTCTTCAACGATTTCAATGAAGGGTTTTAAGACAAGAGCATTAAGGTAGTGGTGGTGCTGTTGCTGGTATTGCTACTCCCGCTGGTGCTACGCTACACCTCGTCAAGGGAATGGAGATTTACAAGAGAAGCGGCAACCATTCCGGCGTGATAAGGGGAACGCAGCGACGCATCTCAGCCACTGATAAGATAAGGGAGGAGGATAACGCGGCTTTACACAGGAAGACCTTCAAATGGAAAGGTGTATTGGCGAGGTCAAGGAAGTTTTCCCACACACACACACACACACCAGAGAAGCCACACAGGAAAAGTTGTGTACTTAAGAATCTGGGTCCGTATTAACTGACATTCTTAAATATGTATCATTTTCTCAAAGGAATTTATTATTTTAAAATCCATCTTAACCTCCCAAAATTGTTGTTTTCGGGAGATTAAGATGTAATGTTTAGGACCAGATATTTGTCAAAGAAAAAGTTACATACTAAAGAACTTGTTAATAGTGGCACAGGGAGACAATAAACATGACCATGATTGAATGAATACCCAGCTACCGTGTGTGTGTGTGTGTGTGTGTGTGTGTGTGTGTGTGTGTGTGTGTGTGCAGGGAGGTCCTCTTCAGTGGCAAGCAAGAGTCACCATCTTGACTTCCTGCCGGGGGAATCAACCCGGCGCCCTGCCCTGCCCTGCCCTGCCCGCGTACTGACATTTGCCGGCATTGTTCCCAAGATAGCCAGCCAGCCAGCCACCCACCCAGCCGGGGAAGGGGCGGGCCGGCGTGCAGCAGCAGCAGCAGCAAGCGTGAATGGAAAGTACTCTCCCGTATTCAGAAACGCTTTGCTCTCTCTCTAATTAGCCACAACTATTTTTCAAGGCCACAAAGATAACTAGCAGAGTTTTCAAGTGTTTCTTCTGTTAATAATGAAGAAATCTTTTCACTTTGCCCCTGAACCGTAAAAAAACACCTTGGAAAAACTCGTGTCCATTTAAATAAAGCCTTTTGAAGTAGTGGAGGTGAAGAACTGAAGTGTTTAGAGAGTACGAGCCACAACTACTTCGTTTTACTCCATGACATCACTACACACCGTAACTCTTTCCTTCAAGGCCCTGATAACACCTTATCGGTCAACCCCAAACACCACCACCACTACTGAGGCCTAAGGTGAATGCAGCCCTCACCCCCCACCCCTCCTCTCCCACCACAGCCCCACTACCCACGGCGCGCACTGCCAACACAACAAGGTCACACCACCAAACGTTTCCTCTACCCCCACATCAGCTGATCACGCGCCCCAGACAGTCTCCCGGTCAGCAAACACATCACTTCGCAATCTCCCGCTGCCTCACTCCTTTCCCTCACACTGCCAACACCACTGATATACTAAGGTCCGTGTTCAGAAAGGTGCCGCTCTCTCTCTCTCTCACAACGGCTACTTTCCAAGGCCATAGAGTTAATGAGCTGGGTTTTCAGGTGTGTTTTCGGGTTAATAGTGTGGAAATTTTGTCACTCTGCCTGTAGAAACTTAAAGATAAAAAACACCTTAAAAACCTGCCAGTGTCCGTAGTATATCCCACTCAGGCTTATTATTTTTGTTTCTATGTAAGAGGGGAAATCTAGCCAAAGGTAACTAAAACGATCAAACAAATAAGGACCCATTTAGACCCACTTAGATGCCAGTCCCCCAACCGCTGCGTTCAATATACACACCTTATTTTTCTCACCGTGGCCACCAAATACATCACGTGGCTGGTAAATGTTTCTTTTTTTCTTTCTGCCATTAATTAGTGAAAAAAATATCTACATTGTTAAGCTCGAAATGTACAGGTCACGGGATTTATGCACGAGAAATTGATTAATGGATAAAAAATACTGGTTTTTGAAGAAGAAGAGGAAGAGGAAGAGGAGGAGGAGGAGGAAAAGGAGAACAATAACGACGACTACAAGAAGAGGAAGAAGAAGAACAATAACGACGACGACAAGAAGAAAAAGAAGAAGACTAAAAGATAATAATAATTACCACACCACCATAACACCACCTAAAGTAAACACCCCCACACAGGCCCAGCAGGACAGACACGTGATAAGATTACATTACAACACACACACACACACACACACAGAGTCATGTCCACGAATTCACACTCAAGAGGAACCTACAGGGGCGGACATGGGCGTGTGCTGTGCGTACGTGCCCTACCCAACACCACCACCACCACCACACCACGGCCTGAGGATACTGGCGTCTCTCACAGGTAGGTAGTCTGGACCTAAGCCAACCATTACTCTCTGCCAGCACGCAATGGGAGGGACTACTTGCGCCCCTTTACCATCCCCCCTCTACCCCTACCTCCCCACACACACACACACACACACGCACGCACATACTTTACCTACCATTACAATCACTGGGTTAATTATACCATACTAAAATACACATCATTATCTCCCATTAAACCATCATTTCAACCACACCATCCTACCATGCATCATTGCTATCACCCCCACCACCACCACCACCTTAACCACACCATACTACCATACACCGCCATTATTACCAGCATCACCACCACCACCACCACACACCTCCCATTACAACCACCACCTTAACCACACACCACTATCATCATCACGTCATCCACCCTTACCTGTCCCCAAGGCTTATCTAACACCCACCACCACCCCACCCCTACACCCTTCGTACCCCGCCCAAACGATTCAATGCACTGCCCACTACCCATTGTGACGCTGGTGCCAACTCCGCACTACCACATTGTCTAGTACCCAGCAGGAGGGCGAAGACACTGCTCTCCCATTCAGTAAGCCCACACCCTCTTCCCTCTCCCTCCCTCTCCCCAGCACCTCCTCCCAGTCTACCTCCCCTCCTCAGTACAACCTTCCAATCTTGCGCAGTCAGGCAGTAACTCAATGTTTCTTGCATGTGGGGATTAAGTTTTTTTTCTTTTTATTTTTTTTTTTCTTTTTACGTAAGGGGAAGTTGTTCAAGGGCAATAATGATAATGAAATAGTCTACCAATTTGCTAGTCCCCTTACAGGTCCGAGTTTAGACAGGTTTTCAAGACAGTTTCGCCTTATCATAAACTAGAAAATCTTGTCGATCCAACCATCACCAGAACCACAACAGTTAGCCTTAAGGAGATTACAACCTTCAGCTGGAGCCTTTGGGAAATAGTGATAGTGAGAGAGCAAAGGTCCTTACTCAGATACGCTTTGCTCTCTCACCACGTCTATCATTCAAGGTCACTGAGATGATCAACGGAGTGCCTCTACTGTTAATAATGTTGAAATCCTGTCACTCTGCCTCTAGAACCCCAAAAACACCTTAGAAAACACGGTGTAAAATTGAATAAAGCTTTTTGAAATAGTAGAATTGAAGCATAGAAGTGTTTCAGAATAGAGGTCTTAGCCGAAACATAGGGATGAATCGGTTGGTTGGTTAACTGAAACATCTAAGTTAAGATATGAGAAGTGGTAATAACTGTGTGGGTAGTATTGTGTAAGGTGTGTGTGTATACGTGACTGGCTGGCGAGGCTGTGAGGGAGTGGTGGTGGTGGTGGTGGTGGTCCTGGCGATGAATAGCAAGACAGAGAGTCCACCCACCCTTGACTTCCTTACTCCTTTAAACCTCTCTCTCTCTCTCTTATAAGCTAACCCTTCACTTCCTCACTCCCATTCACCAGGTAATAGGAAACAGTCAGACTCACCATGGGTATCTTATGGTGGTTTACTGTGGTGCAATACTCACCATATAAAAAAATAAATAAAAATAAACGAATAAAATAAATAAAATGAATAAAGAAATATATAAAAATGAAATATGAACAAATAAATATCACTTTTCTCTATTCACTGCTGACCAGAGAACCGTTTTGAAGTGTTATTATCCAAATAAGCAATATACCAATGTTTATCCAATTTTAATGGACAATTTTAGTTCAATTGAGAATGATAATGAAGGAACAGCACAAATCTTCACAGCTGTCCACATCAAGAATAATTACCTTTGCCGCAAGGTATATATTATGATAAAACATTTTTTCCTGTGCACATGTTCCAATAATTATGAGAGAGAGAGAGAGAGAGAGAGAGAGAGAGAGAGATTAACTCCTGTAATAATTCCAATTTACAACCGGCTTATTGGAATGTAGGTCCCCATACTGCAGGTTTTATATCTTTCTCATGGCACATTGTACGTACCCCCTTTAACACAAGTGTCTGCAGATATTGGCACACGTGAACCTACAGGTAATTCAAGGTTTAATACATTCTTTGCACATATGTGGGAGTGTGGCAGCTCAGACAGTAGTGTGTCTGACTACTCCAAGGCTCACCCACCCTCCAATTAGGTACCAGTCAGGCGTGGGTGGGTAACATAACATGGCGGAGAAATGAACTGGCCACCCTACTCTAAAATCAAATAAATAAACACTCAAACACCAATACAGCTGAGTTTTGAAGCTGAAAGCTATCTACCACTTCCATTCCTGTGCATAGACCACAAGCATGTGCATGGCAACGTCCTGAGTGGCAGAAGGCAGTGTGGCAGTGTCTGAGTCGCTGCTCACATCACACCAAGTGGCACGTGTGATGGTGTGCAGACTCACAGTGACAACAAGTCTTACCTACGGCACCAATGATTACCTCATCACGCCGGGGTTACTGACACTACACCACACAGTTCCTTGTACGTATATGACACTATTGTAGCTCAAAATTATTTAAGTCTTTGAAATATTTGTCGATGGAAATGAATAATAAATGCATTCATAAAATATTTGTAGATGGAAATGAATAGCACAAGCATTCAACCATTGGCCATTGCACCTGCTCTCACAAGGGATATGGTTAGGCGTGTGTGTGTGTTACTAGAAAAGCAAAACCAGCCAGGAGGCCACTAATGCACAACATCCTGACATGAACTGCCTAACACAGAGACAATTCAGTAACAAAGCCATCATGGTCCATATTAACACAGATTCTTAAATATGTAACTTTTCCTTAGACAAATTTCTAGTCTTATAATTATTCATCTTAATCTTCTAAAATTGGCAATGTACTTTAGCCATATCTCATCAGCTGCTTCAAATTTACTGCTGATGAGATAATGGCTGAAATAAAAGAACAATTTAAGAAGGTTAAGATGGATTTCAAGACTGGAAATTTGTCTAAGAAAAAGCTACGTACTTAAGAATCTCTATTAATAAGAGCCCAACTGATCATGCTTCTTTCAAGTTGACCGCACCACCACAAGCCAATGCACCTCATTCCATACAATATTCACCATTCCATCAACCATTCATCCCCTAAGCAGTCCACGCACACCTTCATTCCTCCTAATTTCTGAACTCTCTCCTTTGTAACTGGACATACCAAACATTTCAAACACATCTTAGTATCTCTTCCACTAATTTCTCTCTCCTAACAGTTTGGAGTTTTAAAAGAAGATTGGACAAGTTTATGGATGAGGAGGATACATGGAAATAGCAGAGGTGTTCACATAGGGACTGCCATGAATAGGACTAATGACCTCTTGCAGTTTTCCTCATTTTGTCAGATTCTTATGTTAAAAGGACATACCAAACATTCCACACACATCTTCATTCCTCTTAATTAATATCTGTTGAAATAATCTACTTCCTAGCTGGACATACCAAACATTCCCCACACATCTTCATTCCTCTTCTGTTAACCAATCTCCTCCCTTCACTCAAGTCAGTATCCACCACAACCAAGGAATCTTGAAGTTCATTCATACTGCCTTCATTTTTCATTCCACGCTCAGCCCTTACTTGCAAATCTCAGGTAATGGATCAACATTCCCTCTCTCTCTCAATCAAGGCCAACACACACACACACACACATACACCCACTCAGTTAACTTGTGTCATAATCTCAATCTAGCAAACCACTATTAGAACCACCACAATTAGACCTACTCCTGCTCCCTCCTGGCCCAGCATACAAGTGGCAGAGTGGAGGAATTTCACCATCTTTTGAATTCAGAAAATGCTAAAAAAAACTTGCTACTTCATTCTTTACTGAGGCAGGCCAAGTAATGTTAGGCACACTAGTTAGGTAAGATAGATTTGTGTATTTTAACTCATTCTATACTTTGTACGTGTCATCGTGTCTCATACAGGCTTTGTACTGGGCAGGAACTGTGCAGCTTGTATCAATAACCCTTTGCCGAGCCACAACTTAGAGCTACGTAACACAAGACAGCAAGAGGTGGAGTATTTACCTGCAGGGAGCCCAGGTGTTGCTGCCAGTCACTGTACATCTTCTGGAAATCCTCAGTGATGGGGGAGAGGTCCAGCGACACCGCCTCACACATGGCTGAGTCACTGCCCTGGTACGCCCCCAGCACCGCCGTGGTCAGCTGGGGGCACCGCATGCATAGTCTGCCGGGGAGAAGAGAGGAGGTGAGCCAGCTGTGGTAATTACCGAGATGTGGGCTTTCTAGGTCAGATGCATGTACTATCTATTGAGTGTCAGAGTTATTACACAGATTACCAGAAAAAAACTAATGAAAACAAAACTAATGTGGTGAAAATGAACATGTAACAGAGAAGAAAGCTTATTGTCAGACTTCCACCTTATTTAATGATTACTGATGTCTTTTTGTAACTGACTGACTGACAGAATCTCAATGTGAGGATGTCAGGCACTATAAGGAACCTGCATCAGTAAGATAAGACCTTTCTCGGGCCATTCAGTAGCCTTATGCAGTCTCACTTCAGCACCTAAGAAGCCTTATCTTCCTCTATCAATGTTTCCATCTCATCAAGAAACAAAAAACTGTTATCTCTAAGTAGGATGTATCAATTAACACACACATGCACACACACACACACACACAGTCAAACCCTGGAATGCATTGGATAAAAGCAACAATACAAAATTTTCAAAAGACGTTGGAAAATTTGGGACAACAGAGACAGGACAAGATAACTCCCTTCCTGTATGCTACAACTAAGTAACACACACACACACACACTTACGGCTCGTCATCTGTGGGGTCCTGGAAGGGGTCAGTCTTAGTGACTCTGTGGTAGCCAGGAATGTTCTGGTCGATGATGTCCAGCAGGTTGCTTCCATCGCTGCTCACTGTTAGGTCCTGTCACGCAACAAAAACAATTAATGCCACACACTATTTCCCTATCTGTATGTACAAGAGAGAACTTGAGAACAAAGACATAAAAAGAATATTTCACATATCCTAAAAGAAACAAAGAGAAACAGTGTTACAACAAGATAAAAGCATGACAATCAAAATTATACAAATACTGTACTCTATTAGGCAGTAATGCAGTATATCATTCACAAATCATATATTTGTAATGATGACTGCCACACATAATTAATATTTTCAACTGTGGCAACTCACCTGCAGATAATTGACACTGGAACCCAGATCTACGTCAATGACTTCCATCCCATGGACACCACACACCTGGAAAGAGACAAGTCACGTCACACACCTCTGGTCAAGAAACACTTCCATCAAAGAATGCTACAAAGAACTTGGTGATATAGTATCTGTCTTTCTGATGCTTTCCAACCCTAAAGTGACTGCCTCATTGTCACAGTGAGGCTATACAGTATATAGCATCGTAACTACGAACATTTCTTTGTTTGTTTAGTGTAGCCTTCAGTTTCATTTGCTGGTGTGTTCATACATTTATGTTTCATTTATTTCTTAGTTTGTCTGTGTGTTTTACCATTTTTTAGGTTCATGTGTTAATACACAGGTTCTGCCACATGCTCTGTTGAAAGTTTAGTTATACAGTAACTTTTAGGACCATATCTTTTATGTTTCTTTTTTTTATAGTAAAATTGTGTTGTGATCAATAAAATATCCATCTATCTATGGTTAACTACATCAATGATAAGATGTGAAAACCTACAGATGATACCAAGTGAAATAAGTTAAAAGAACAAGTGACTAATGAAAGCATTGCCCATGGTGACTCATTCCACTGGCAGACTGTTGCACAATGCTTAGCAACAACTGCCCTGGTAACATTTTCAAGTGTCACCACCAAACAGTGCACCACACCAGTATGTTACTAAGAACACATCAAATGTAATAATTATGTATCTTGAGCAATGTTAATGATAATAGAATCAATAAATAGAGAATGATGGGTAATTTTACACAAAGAAAAACTGAATGCTTTGTCAGTACCCTTTCATTATTACATATCACAAGAAGCACTTCAATCTTGTGGTTCTGCTGGCCAGTCAGCTGTCACCCATCCAAGACCCACTAAATATATTGCCCCCCCCCTCAAAAAAGATAAATTAACAAAGTAAAATCCTAAACAAACTAATATGATTACATGTATCATCTAACATCACACTAAAATGCAAAATAAAAAGCAATGTTATGCAATTCAAGCAACACAATTCAACTAATTAACATAAAACATTATGGGTGAACACCTAATTAGGTGACAACAGCAGCTCAACACCACCAGACACTGCACCGCACCACACACCACACCACCACAGTAGCAAACCCCCAAAACACCCCACATCACACCCCTGCAGTCACAGCACCCCAGACTCAACAAGTGCATCCCACACCATGCACCCCCGCAACCACCACCACCACCACCACACCTGCACGCCACCTGCCACACCACACAGCCTCTCCCTTTGCACCACGCCACCACACCACACCACCCTGCACACCACGCCCTGGGTACAGCCACGCACACATATACACACACGTGGGTGAGGAACAGCACACCACAGCACCACAACACATGCCGCCACACGAACCTCGCCGCACCGCCGCCACCATCACCACCACCACACACCACGCCACGCCTCACCCACACACCACCACACCTCGCCCTGCCTGTAGGAACGCACATCGCCACTCACACACCACATTAACAATCAATATCGGTCAAAACAAAGTGAAATATGGGCACCATGCGGGGAGCAGACGACAGGCCAATATTGCCTCCCGCAGCTATGGTGGTACACTCAGTATTGTCACCATAACCTGAGCAACCACACGCCCCTGATGTGTTTTCTCAGGGCGAATGTGTGCGTGGCAGGACGATACTCACACAGTGACGAGAAAGCGCCTAAAAAGTCTTCCCACACACGCGGCCGCCACACTCACAACAAACAGTAGCGCCTCTACCGGCCACCCTCCTCATCACTCTCTATAACAAAATGTATAAAGGATCTCTGCGTTACTGTGAATACTTATAAAGAAACGGTATATTTTATGAGTAAAATTTTTTAAAGTAATTATTGGCAAATAGGCGTAAATTGGTATCTTGAGGAAAACTGGATACGCATTCACAAATCTACGTTTTATGACAAGGTACGATATTTTTATTATAATCTATGGGCAGGTTATTCTAAGTAATAAAAACGTAATCAATATGATATGTAAAAGCTTCTGATGACGTGGCTGTAATGCTGCATAGTGAACAAGCATTCTACAGAGACAATGAACGCTTTGTACTCATGTGCATCAACATATGAAATTGTTTATAGTACTCTCGAACACCATTACACGTTATCAACTAATATTCTAGTCGAAAAGAGCCTCCAATAATGATAGCACAGGGACATGTTTATTATTAGAAAATGAGTACTTTAGTAGCATGTGTTAGGAGCAAGTGTAGAGCACCACGGGATGATGGTGTGCCCCGCGGCGCCCCCTCACCCCCTCTCTCCCTGACTCCCTGACTCCCTCCCGGTGCCTGGCGGTATGATGCACCACCACTCGCGCAGACGATTAGGAAGCGCCAAACGAATTTGTAGTCCTAAAATCCACCTTAACCTTCCGAAATGGGTATATTTGAGCCATTAACTTCATCAGCACCTTCAAATATACTGCTGGCGAGATGATGGCTACAGTACAACATCAATTTCAGGAGGTTAACATGGATTTTAAGACTAGAAATTCGATTAAGAAAAGTGGTACATACTGGAAGAATCTGTTCACGGTGTTGGTGGTGGACGACGCTAAATACAGCGGGAAAAGAAGCAAAATAACCCGCGGCAAACCATGACGCACCCCACACAACATTATTTCCACTTCGGCTCATTGTTACCTTCAATCAAAGAGGAATGTCGCTTTCTTGGAATGATCACGTGGGGACCTGTTAATCCCGTTTGCCTCGCAGGAACCTCGGGGCAGCCATATAGCATCTGTGTGTGTGTGTGTGTGACCAATATATGTATTAATCCTTTTTGCTATATATTTCATCCTTCTAAACCACATTAAGTAATTGCATTATAGTACTGCCTATGTTGTGTTATGTTTCAGGTTATAGGTTAGGTATTACCGAGAGAGAGAGAGAGAGAGAGAGAGAGAGAGAGAGAGAGAGAGAGAGAGAGAGAGAGCAAACACGTGGGTCTTCGTATGCTAAAG
>CM035187.1:1949616-1962500 GCA_020233015.1 Callinectes sapidus | reverse complement strand
TTTTTCCCTTTTTCTCCGTGTGTGCGTGTGTGTGTATGTGTGTGTGTGAAGGTGTTTAAGATTTGCCCTCATAAGTACTATTTCTTTCCCTCATGTTCAGTCAGTCCTTCCTTCTGCTCCACTCACTCTCATTCCCTCCCTCCCTCCCTCCCTCTCCAGCTCATTCCAAGAGTACCTGCAGTGTTCTGAGCGTGTGGTGTTCGAGACTTGTGGGAACGAGACTGCACTCTTCACCAAGGAATTCTTAGATCGTATGGCAGGACCGATTGTACAGGTAAGCGTGTCATCTGCGTCTCTGTGTGTGTGTGTGTGTATGTGTGTGTGTGTGTGTGTGTGTGTGTGTATGTGTTCCGTTCTTTCTCTATCGTGTTTATTTTTTTTGTCTGTCAGTCTTTCTTTTTTTTTTTTAAGTGTGTATTTCTTTTCTTTTTTTTCCGTCAGTTTGTTTCATGTTTTTTGTTTGTTTTCATTTCTTCTCTTCCTTCTCTTCTTCAGTCTTCCAGTCTTCTACTTCGTCTTCTTTTTTTTTCCTCTACCTCGTTCTCCTCCTCCTTTTATGTGTTTCTTTGACCTCCCTTCCTTTCATCAGACGCATGCTATCCCTTTACAAACTGACGTACGTGTGTGTGTGTGTGTGTGTGTGTGTGTGTGTGTGTGTATGTGTGTGTGTGTGTGTGTGTGTGTGTGTGTGTGTGTGTGTGTGTGTGTGTATCCTCGATAACTTATGATACCGTTGTCCTTGGCGAGACTGTGTGTGTGTGTGTGTGTGTGTGTGTGTGTGTGTGTGTGTGTGTGTGTGTGTGTGTGTAGCAAGACTAACACAACCTGCCGTTTTGTTTCATGCCTTTAAAGGACAGTAAGGTAAGAAACATTCCATATATCTTGCTTTCTTTTACCATTTTTCTCATTCCTTACTCACCAACACTCTCTACCTCTCCCCATTTCTTCCCTCACCTTTACCTCCCCATGTCGTGTTCGTCCCCCTCCCCGTGGGTCGAAGTCGCTGGGTGGGCCGGATGTGTGTGCCAAGTGGAGCATTAACGCCACCGGAAACATTAATTAAAACTTGTACGGTGGAAACTTTTCACACTCAGCGAGACGGCGACACACGGGGCCTCGCTCACCCATTCACTCGCTCACGCACTCACGCACTCACTCACTCACTCACTTACTTACTTACTCACTTGTAGCAATATGAGAAGTCTTGGTACAGCTTCAAGTCTCTAAGGTGTTCAAGTGTTTCCTTACATGGCTTTTTTCTCCCCCTTCGTGTCCTCACCTTCGCTTGGTGTTCGTGTGACATCGCATCCCTGCTTCCTCTGATGCTCTTCCCCGTGTTGCCTCTGCTTGCCTGTCTGTCTGTGTGTCTGTGTGTCCTGGTGCCGTAGATGAGTGTTGTGTTGTGTTGTGCTGTGCTGTGTTGTGGCGCGCCTCGTGGCTGTGCCGCCACACTACAGTACTGTTCTGTGTTGCAGGGGGAATGTTCTTCGATTCTTAATTTGTACCAGTGTCCAGAAGACCTGTTCCCCCTTCATCCTGAGGGCTCGCCACGCCCTGACTCCTCCACTACCGACCCAAGCTCCTCTCCCGCCCCTCCACCGACCCCCACCACGCGGAGGCCGGGCTGTGCCAAGACGCTCCAGGACGAAAAAGAGACTCAGCCCCCCGCAGCCGTCAGTGCCCCCACCCCCACCCCCCACCCAGAAATAGGGCTGCTCTACACGCACGGAACTACCCAAAGGACACTGACGACCATGGCGACCCTGGCTGGTGCTCTAGGCAGGATGGGAGAGGACGGCGCTGCAGGTGACGCCAGTCTGTCCCACGGTCCTGTATCGGGGCCGGCGGCCGCTGTTGGGAGCCACACCACGGTACGGTCGAGTGTCGCCCTTCACCAGCTCGAGCTTGACCTTGAGCCTGTGTCGCTGCATGAGCCGGGGTGCGTGACGGCGGCCGAGACTCACGAATCCTCGGAGTCACCACGAGAGCATGAGCAGCACGACGCTCCGGCAGAATCCACAACGAGTCTCCCACCGTTAGTGGTCGCATCTACTCCTAAGCTTGTTAACCTTCCTCCAGCTCGTTGGACGGAGCATGACGATACTTCAACTAACGGGCTCACAGACCCGCTACCTTCCTCTCAGAGCCCTCATGCTAATAATCAGTTGGCTTTGTACTCATCCGATTCTAACATGAGCTTGGCTTATTCATTCCCTCGCTCACACAGACCCAGACGTTTTGCACGTAAGGTGCCCCGCTGGGCTCCTACAGCGCCTCGCACCAGACTGAACAGGACGAGAAGTCGAGCGGGCAGACGTGGCGGTGTGCACGGCCCTCTGCGTCATGTTTCCCTCATGGGCGGTTCACGGGCGCTTGGGCAGCGACAAGAAAACTCATCAGCTTTTCCTTGGCGCATCAGACACTCAAAGAAACACTTCAAGATGCCTCTCCGACGCCGAGGGACGTTCCGTCGCTGGAGACCATCCTTGTCCCGGACCGCCTCCCACACCGGGCCAGGATACCGCAGGACAACAAATACGACTAGAGTAAAAGCCAGGCCGAGGTTCCCGATCATGAGGCGACGGTTTCGAGGGTCTGTGAGGCGCGAACGGACAACCAGACGCCCTTATCCTGATGAGGAACTAGAAACAAACGTGAACACAGACGCAGTAAATGTTACTCGAGGTGAGGAAAGCAAGTTTAACAGCTCTTCTGACAGCAATGTGAATCCGAATGCAGCACATCCAGTCCAGGTGGTTCCAGAGGATATGAATGAAGCTGTGCCACCACCAACTGTCTTTCATTCCGCTCCAGGATCAGGCAATGGCCACGCCAGGAATTCTACCTACCCAATAGGTCACCCACGCAGGAGACATCGAAAACCCGGATGGAGACGAAAATTTCATCGCGGCAGGAGGCCTCATGTACCAGGAAATCGTGACGGTCCCAAACGCAGGCCGGGCTGGAGGCGCATGAGGCGGCCACCCGGGGCGGCCGGTAGGAGGCCACTGCCCTCCCACTCCACGGAAACCACTTCACTGGACGAGAACACTCTGGAAAACATTGACTTAGGAAAGCATTCTTTAGAAAACGATCAGGAAACAGCACCAGAGACTGTGACTATTGGTAGTGACACGATCCACTCCACAGCCCTACCCTCCACCACCACGGGGAGTGAGACGCAGGTGGAATGGCCTGGCGATGCCCAGCCAGCGTCACTCCCTCCACCGACACCCACACCAGGCGAGACGCCTGAAGCACTGACAGACGCCCCCACCCCTTTGGGTGAGACTCAGCCACATGTAGATCCTGTCTTGTTTGAAGGCCGTACAGAAGGCCTTTCTGATGGAGCCACGCAAGAAGAACGTAGCTCTTTCACTCCCTGGCATGGCGCTCATGATGACACCACGGAACCGAGCACCACTATTACCACCACCAGACATTCCACCACCACCAGCCCCTCCACCACCACCAGCCCCTCCACCACCACCAGCCCCTCCACCACCACCAGCCCCTCCACCACCACCACCACCCCCTCCACCACCACCACCAGCCCCTCCACCACCGCCACCAGCCCCTCCACCACCACCACCACCACCAGCCCCTCCACCACCACCACCAGCCCCTCCACCACCACCACCAGCCCCTCCACCACCACCACCAGCCCCTCCACCACCACCACCAGTCCTTCCACCACCACCACCACCAGTCCTTCCACCACCACCAGCGCTACCACTAGCGCCACCAGTAGCGGCACCACCACTAGCTCCACCAGTGCCATCACCACAAACCATGAACCGTTGCCTTCTGTGACTTCTCCTCCACCAAGGGGCAAGCCAGCAAGCATCAGCGACGTTTCCCCAGTGGATCACGGGGCTACAAAGGGTGACAGTAAGGACTCCTTCCCAGAAAGCCCCACCCGGGAATGGCGGCCCCCACCTCTTGACGCGGATGATTTGTGGTTCCAAAATCTTTTCTTGTCAGAGCTGCGTGAGGCTGTCATCCCAGCGCCCACACCTGCGCCCTACACTGTCAGACTCTGGCAGGAACATGACAAGAAGATGGGCGGATTTTCCAGCCGTTTTGTTCCTCTCTCGCTGGACATCGTGGAGTCAGACTTCGTGCCACTAACCCACCCAGACGCCACAATCACCGAGGAGGAACCCACCAGGGACCTTCACCATGAACACCGGGAACACTCAGAGGCTTTCCCTGCCAGGGAATCCCATGAGACCCTGCAGGAGGAACTCACTACGGTAGAACAACCCAACTTGGTAGAGGAACCCACCCTAGTCAAAGAACCTACCACGGTAGAACAACCCATGTTGGTAGAGGAACCCACCCTAGTAGAGGAACCCACCCTGATAGAGGAACCCACCCTGATAGAGGAACCCACGCTAGTAGAGGAACCCACGCTAGTAGAGGAACCCACCATACATGAGTTAGCCACGGCGGTAAAACATCCCGACCGGGTGGGTGGTGAACCTCCTTCTCGTCAGCCACACTCTGCCACTGCTGCAACCGATGGAGAAGCTGGTCCCTTACTTGCCATCCGCGGCCCAGCACCGGTCAGCGGCCCTGCGCCAGGCAGCGGTGGTTTGGAGGCGCATGAGACGCTTCCACTGATTATTTCTGAAGTCACACAATCCCAAGATGGCAACACAGCAGAAGAGGAAAAGGAGGAAGGGAAAGAGAAGGAAAAGAAGAAGACAAGAAAAAAGAAGAAGAAAGAAAAGAAAAAAGAGATCATCACTACACACAGTGACCAGTCTGACGGGAAGAAACAGAATACCGTAAGCCTGCAGCTTCCAGTCACTACAGACAACTTCGGAGACCATGCCGGGATGCCTCCCGCCATATCACAAGATCCACAAGACATCTCCTCGCCAGGACGAGCCGCGGCCACTCAGCTGACATCTAATCCAACCCCATCCACTCCTGTCTCACCGCTAGTCTCTGGTGTCGCGAGCCCCAGTCACGTTCCTTCACAGCCTCCCACTGACGTCCAACTCGACGACCACGTCCAGGCCCCCACCGACACTCCCTCCCCCACCCAGGGCTTACCGGGCAGTCTTTTGTCTTCAAACAATACCCACGGCCATGGCCAATCTAGTGAAAATGAAGGCGGTACCCCTGAGCGACCCGCGGCAGCGGACAGCACCCGCGACGACCTGGCTGAGACGGAGCCCCAGGGAGAGAGTGGTGCCGCTACACCGCTGCTGCACGCTGCAGTGGCGGGGGCGGTGCTGCTCGCTGTGTTGTGATGAAAACTTCAATTTTAATGTGGCGTTTTGGTGTTTTTTTGCCGCGCTATGGCGTAGTGAAGCCCCACGGCTGCCGCGCCCAACACTGCCACTTGAAACGAATTACTAAACCTCGCAAGACGAACATTTGAACCACGAGGCAAAAGCCGCGTGTTGTTATGGTGCTATTGCTGTTATCGTGATGTTTTTGTTGTCGTTCTCTCCACTGCCACTCTCGTTGTTGTTATTGTTGTTGTTGCTGTTGCTGTTATTGTCATTGTCGTTATTGTTTTTGTTGTACCTGCTGTCCCTGTTGGTGGTGGCAGTGGTGGTGCAGAGTCCTTCCTCAGACGTGGGCAAGTGTTGGTGTGAGATTTGACCTTTGCATCGACACTACCTACGCCGCTCAACATGGAGCCGCGCCGCCCACCACCCTGACCGACACCTCCCTGGTGGTGGCGGTTGTGGCGGCGGCGGCGGCGGCGGCGGTGATGGGCGTAAGGCAACGGAAGAAGGCTACGAAGGAGCGGCTGTGTTGCTGTTGAGGTAACTGTGTGCGTCTCCTGCCGGATACCCTGGTTCTCTGCTACCACTACTACTGCTACTGTTCCTGCTGCTGCTGCTGCTACTCCCGCTGGTGATAACGCTGCTGTCCTAACGCTTACATGACCCGTATTCACGCCGCCGCCCTTCCTCCCTCCCTCACTCACACACGTGACGGGCCAGAGGTGTTGGGGCTCTGGTCTCCTGCCGAAGGGGCCGACGGAGCAGTAAGTGTATGGTACCGCCGCTGCTCGTCTGCTGTTTTGCCCCCCCCTCTCCCCTCCAGCGGTAATAACAGCACGTTGGCACAGCATCGATCCCTCCTCCTCTTCCCTCCTCCTCCCTACTTCCTCCTCGTCCCATCATGTACTTCCCCGTCACCTCTCCTCCTCCTCCTCCTGCACGTTTGGCATGTTATTGTTATTGTTTGTTGTTTGTTGCCGTAGGTAGTGCTGTGGTTGTTATGTGACTGGCTGGCAGGTAACCGAAATTTAACAGTTTTATTTTTTTTTTATTCCCCACACAGGTAATCATCTCTAATATGAATGAATCTTGTTACTCTTTTCTCCTTTATTTCTTTCTTATTCTGTCTTCGTATTCTTTTCTTATTTTTTTTTTTTGTGTTCTTGTGTTTCTTCTTTTTTGTCATTGTTCCCTCTTCCTCCTCCTCCTCCTCCTCCTCCTCCTCCTCCTCCTCCTCCTCGTCTTTCTTTTTCTTTCTATCTTTTTCTTCCTCATCTCTCTCTTCCGTATTACCTTAACAGCCTATACACACGCACACACACACACACACACACACACACACACACACACACACACACACACACACACACACACACACACACACACACACACACACACACACACTAGCAACCCCCATGCGAATGAATTAATTAGGGAATCGCTTGCACAGGATGTATATAAATGAGAGAACCGCCTTTTGTTAGCGTGGTAATGTGAACTAATTATTGTGCAATCCTTCTCCATTAACCATTTTATCCTGTATGTGATATTGTGGAGGAACTTTGCTGTTGCTGTTCCTCAGTTTTTTTTTTTTTTTTTTTTTAATTCTTTCATTGTTCTTTTTCTTCCTCTTCCTCTTCTTTTTTTTGTTTTTTTTTTTTTCATTTTTTGTCAGTTTTCTTCTTTTCCTTTGTTTTTTTCTTTTTTTTGTATACTTTTTGTGTTTTTCCTTGTAGTTTTCGTGTTTTTTTATTTTCTTTCTTTTTTTGTAGTTTTATTCTAGTTGCAGATATCTTCTTATTATTTACGTGTTTTATTTTATTCTACTAAATGCATTAACCTTCTTACGTTAAGTTAAATAAGTCTTAGAAGTCAACTTGGGACACTCTCTCTCTCTCTCTCTCTCTCTCTCTCTCTCTCTCTCTCTCTATATATATATATATATATATATATATATATATATATATATATATAGATATATATATATATATATATATATATATATATATATATATATATATATATATCACAAAAGACTGCTGTTTCAAGACCGTCTTTTGTTTCCTGATTTCATCTCTCCTCTTATCTTCTCTTGACTTTTCCTTCAGACGGCCTATAGCAGTATTTCCTCCTCCTCCTCCTCCTCCTCCTCCTCCTCTTTCCTCCTCTTCATCTACTTATTATTCCCATTCTTATTCTGATTTTACAATGTCCTTGAATCATTCCTACTCCTCATTCAATATTTGACAAGACGACGTTGTAACTCCCTTTCTGACTGTATGCTCCTCCCTTACTCCATCCCTCATCCCCTTCACCTTCCTGTACCCCTCCCTCCTTCCTCCCTCCCCATCCTGTACTAACAACCTACCCCGTGCCCACAGTTCAAATGCACCAAGTACGCACCAGGAAGCCAAGTTTGCGAGACCGCCGGTTCCTCTGGGGTGAACAAGGCCTCGCTGCTCCCTCTAGTGGCGATGCTTCTCATTCTCCGGCAGCTCCTTGTCTAGGCCGGCCATTCCTCTCTCCCTGCCCCGCCCCACCCACGGCCCAGACCTTCTCCCTTGTCACTCGCCCTCCCGTTGCCCTCGTCCTTTCCCCAAGCCAAGCCAAGCCAGCAGTGAAGAGGAGACACCTGGAGTAATGCTGTTAAGAGAGAGAGAGAGAGAGAGAGAGAGAGAGAGAGAGAGAGAGAGAGAGAGAGAGAGAGAGAGAGTGTGTGTGTGTATAATGAAGGAAAATTTCTTTGTGACATTTTCAAACAGACTGGATAATAATGAACAGAAAATGAAGACGAAAAGAAAGTTGAAGGTATGAAACAAACGTAGAGAGAGAGAGAGAGAGAGAGAGAGAGAGAGAGAGAGAGAGAGAGAGAGAGAGAGAGAGAGAGAGAGAGAGAGAGAGAGAGAAAGCTCTAAGAATGATCATTCAGAAAACAACAATAATACTAAAACTTTTCTCCACCCCAAGTCTGCTTCACCACCACACTAGCCTCACCTTATAGCAGGCTGAGGCGACGGGGCGGCGGAGGAGCGGCCCGTGTGTGTGTGTATGTGTGTATGTGTGTGCTCGTCACCGTCGATGATTCACTCCCGCTTACCCAAATCTCTCTCTCTCTCTCTCTCTCTCTCTCTCTCTCTCTCTCTCTCTCTCTCTCTCTCTCTCTCCGCCGTCACTGGCCACGCGGGGTGTCCTCGTAGAGTTCTTTACGTAATGAAGCCAAGCTTCATTCATAGCTGATGGATTAGTGCGAGATGTCCCTACTGTCAAGACTCAACATTTTATATTTGTGTAAGAGAATTTCTTGACAAGAGCAACAAAATAGGGAAAGAAGAGAGCCTAATAGAAGTCAAAGTTCTTTGATTATTTCGAAATCAAATTCAGAATCAGCCTATCGATCAATCAAAATTAATAAATAAGTCAGGGTCATTCAGTCAAACTTTTCTTTCTTTGAAGTCTCAATAGCGAATCGATTCGTTGTGAGCTGTGTACTATGCAGTAGTCAATCAACATTTTTGATGGGTGTGGCGCGCCGCTCGGCCAGGATTTGACAGAGCAAGTGTCGGCGGTTGCCTTGAGGGACTCCAGTACCTAGTAACATTGAGGACAACTCCTCTTCTCCTCCTCAGCAGGTGTTGCAGATGCCTGAGCGTCTCATGTAAATTAGATAGTCTTCTCATCACTTCTCAGCGTATGCCACTCATCTACATACAAACGCCGCTCCCCGTCATCCAGGGCCGTGCCCGTGCCAGGGTGTATAATTTTCTCGTGGAGCCGCCGCTGCAGCAGCGCGTCTTGCCGGGATCTTTTGTCTCCCTAGATAATGCCTCGCCGAGGCTCGCGGTAGCGCATGAAGCGCCGATAGATTCGCGTGTATCTCTGTTCTCTTATATACAAAGAATTGCTTAGTTGATCTTGTGATAAAGGACTTCATCGTGCTGCTGCTTCCTATCACCCGATCCCGGATCCCGAGCCTCTCAGGCGCCGCCCCTTTGCTTGTCGCTGCACGTCTTGCTCTCACTGGGAGGGATCGTGTGTGTGTGTGTGTGTGTGTGTAAACTTGTCTCCGTGAAGGCCGCTGCCCTCAGGCGGGGCGCCGGCGACCCCTGCCTAACGTCAGTAGCTGTGGCGTGGTGCACGCCAAGAGCTTCGACTCATTACGTGTTTCATTTCCTTTCCTTCATGTACACTCTGGTCACTCTTGAGTGTCACCTCGAGATCCAGCATGTTGCTGTGCATAGAGACTGGCGAGGAGAGGAAGTACCAGAAGGAAGTGGCCTTCCCCGGCGGCCGCGCGAGGGTATCCAGTGTTTGGCGCCTCGCTGCGGCGCGCTACCTGGTGATAAGAGTTAGTGCGACCCTGACCCTGTGGTGCTTTCCTCTCCGAGACTCAGATAACTCCGCTCCGCCATGGCTGACACTCAAGGCGACGCATGTCCGTGTTGTGTGCCCCTCCCTACCCCGCCCCAGTCAGGCTGCCCTCCGCACCCCGCCGCCCTGCCCCTGCCGCTCACCGTCTGTTGTAGCTGTTAACTTTTTTTAACCAGTTTTCGGCAAGATATTAGGCTAATTTCCCTCTTATTCTAATACTGTAAATATGTACAGAAAATACTTCTTTTATCTAGGATGTTATCATACTTTTATGTGAACAATAAAATGTGTTTAATACGCTTAATTTTGACTTTGCCCTTATCCCCTCAGAGAGAGAGAGAGAGAGAGAGAGAGAGAGAGAGAGAGAGAGAGAGAGAGAGAGAGAGAGAGAGAGTACAATCTTTTTCACCCCAATTACTAGATGACAGAAAAGACATTTTATTAAAATGTTTTCGTCATGTTCTGCGATGAGTGGTGTTGTGTGAGGGTGGCAACACTGGCTGCCTCACAAGACGTCACGGGGGTCACGTCAACTCGACACTGCGCTGGATGGAAAACATTCCTCGACCGAGTTTCTGGAGTGATGGCTGATGGCTGGTGATGGATGGCAATCTGAGGGCGTTGGAGGAGAACCTGTGCAGCCAAGACATCACCCACTGGAGGAGGACACTGCAAACACCAGCCAGGGAGAGGTAGAACAGCCCAGCAGACCGTAGACAGCAGCAGAGAACAGTACACGGGGGAAGCAAAGTCGTCACTCTGCTTCGCTGAAGTTTCTTGGCTTGTCTCCTGCAATACACTGTTGTAAGCCAGGTTAGTGACTTCCTTACTTCACTTTCGTAATCATGGTTCACTCCAGAAATGGCTGAGGTTGTGGTAAAGGAGAACATGAGATGGAAAGTTCTGTCTGTATCCAACATGGCCGCCCAGCTTTTTGACCGAGCTAGCACACCTTCACTCCTCCCTCCCAGCCTATATCTGGCCATAGTGCAGCCTACAACAATAGTTCCAGTGACCTTTGCGGTATATATAACTACATTACACGTCCATATGCCTTAAACTGAGACATGCAGTGTCTGGTTTAACCCATCCCCTGTCTAGCCTTATCTGGTCAGCTGATCACCGGTGTAGTACAAGAGTTTGATGGAACTGATATGCGTTTATATGCAATGAGTGTCGCACCAATAGCAATAACATGACACTTACCCATAATGGAGGAGGCAAGTCAAGGGAGGAAGCAGGAAGCTATAAACCCATAATGTAGTGGCTAAACTGTTTGGTTGAATGATGAATGATAGTGTTAGTAGAGGAGCAGAAAAATTTAGGAAAGGAGCAAGGCAGAGTTAGGCCAGGTAGAAGTGATTTTGAAAATGTACTTAAAACAGATGCTCACAGTTGATCCCAAGGAAAAAGCTTACATCTGTAGCCCCAGTTCTGAGGCCAGATAACTTAAATGTGAACTGTGGCCATGGGTGGTGGTGGTGGTGGATGCAATTTGTGCTTTGTGATTAAACTTGTTCCTGTTTTTTTGGTTTTTTTTTTCAATTATCATGATTCTTTTCAAACTTTATAACATTAATGCGATTTACATACAATGACGTTAAATTGAAAGTAGTACATGTAAGGCACATAGCAGTCAGGAGGTCTCCCAGGGTTGCAGAGTTAAATAGTATAAGATCCTACTCACATCACAAGTTATTCATTCCATCTTTTTCTTCAGTTCTCTTTAAGTTACCTGTCACACTCAATGAACTGATACCTCTGTAATGAAACCTCTCATGCATGTCCTCATTTCCTTTATACTTTCCTTCCATCTTCTGGTTGTTTCTGAAATTTAAGTCATTGAAGGTATCCCATTTTAACAGTAGAGAAGAGATAATGCAAAACATGGCAGCAGAAATGGAGTATGCTTCACATGTTTGGGGAGGCTCCACTCATACAGCTCTATTGAACAGGGTGGAATCAAAAGCTTTTCATCTTATGAACTCCTCTCCTCTGACTGACTGTCTTCAGCCTCTTTCTCATCACCACAATGTTGCCTCTCTTGCTCTCTTTTACCGCTATTTTCATGCTAACTGCTCTTCTGATCTTGCTAACTGCATGTCTCCCCTACTCCCACAGCCTCGCTGCACAAGACTTGCTTCTTCCTCTCACCCCTAATCTGTCCACCTCTCTAATGCAAGAGTTAACAGTATTCTCAGTCTTTCATCCCTTTCTCTGGTAAACTCTGGAACTCTCTCCCTGCTTCTGTATTTCCACCTGCCTATGACTTGAATTCTTTCAAGAGAGAGGTATCAAGACACTTATCCCATTCTTTTGGCTCATGAATCTGAACTTTCCAGGGACCAGCACTACAGTGGGCTTTTTTCTTTTATTTTTGTTGCCCTTGGCCACCTCCCTTCTACATAAAAAAAAAAAATAGTACCATTTCTATAGAAGTCTTCCTGAAGTGTTTCCAGCAGTAGAAGGATCAGTGGGCTAAGTGTGTGCAGGTGTAAGGGGCACGATTTTATGGGAATTAAGCTCCAAATCCTGTCAGGTACATGATAGTATTTTTTCAGCCAAAGGTCTGATACTTATTAGACAGACTGGAACTACACATGTGCTCGGCCATCCTTAAGGTACTGTCGTAGTGAAAGAGACATCAAACACTCAACTGCACCTCAATCCAGATGCTTTTCAACTCCTCTTCCCTTACGTCTACCTCTTTTATACTTACCTCATTTAACTCTCTAGTATATTATCATACTTGTATCTCTCCCAATTGTAGCATTCTCAGGCTTTCCCTCCTCCATATTCACCAGTTTCGTATTGTGACAAGGCACACTTGCTTAAACCCACATTGGTTAAATAAAAGAATTTATTGTAATATATCAGTTATTTATTATTAACAGGTCTTAGTAACCCATCAAGTTTAAAAACTCAACAACTCATGTCCTTCCTCCTGTCTTTCTTCCAGATGCAACCATCAGTGAAGCTCCCAAGGCAGCAGCAGCAGTGGCAACAGTACTGTTAAAAGAAGGTAGTAATTAATTGATTTACATATATGTGAGAGGCTGTGGTGAGTGACTGGTATGTAAATATACTGTGGGGGGACATACTGTGGGTGTGTGGGGTGGGAGAGAGAGAGAGAATTAATTGATTCATATGTGAGAGGCTGTGGTGAGTGACTGGTATGTAAACATACTGTGGGGGGACATACTGTGGGTCTGTGGGATAAGAGAGAGAGAGAGAGAGAGAGAGAGAGAGAGAGAGAGAGAGAGAGAG
>CM035187.1:1930041-1949516 GCA_020233015.1 Callinectes sapidus | reverse complement strand
TCTCTCTCTCTCTCTCTCTCTCTCTCTCTCTCTCTCTCTCTCTCTCTCTCTCTCTCTCTCTCTCTCTCTCTCTCTCTCTCTCTCTCCGCCGTCACTGGCCACGCGGGGTGTCCTCGTAGAGTTCTTTACGTAATGAAGCCAAGCTTCATTCATAGCTGATGGATTAGTGCGAGATGTCCCTACTGTCAAGACTCAACATTTTATATTTGTGTAAGTGAATTTCTTGACAAGAGCAACAAAATAGGGAAAGAAGAGAGCCTAATAGAAGTCAAAGTTCCTTGATTAGTTCGAAATCAAATTCAGAATCAGCCTATCGATCAATCAAAATTAATAAATAAGTCAGGGTCATTCAGTCAAACTTTTCTTTCTTTGAAGTCTCAATAGCGAATCGATTCGTTGTGAGCTGTGTACTATGCAGTAGTCAATCAACATTTTTGGTGGGTGTGGCGCGCCGCTCGGCCAGGATTTGACAGAGCAAGTGTCAGCGGTTGCCTTGAGGGACTCCAGTACCTAGTAACATTGAGGACAACTCCTCTTCTCCTCCTCAGCAGGTGTTGCAGATGCCTGAGCGTCTCATGTAAATTAGATAGTCTTCTCATCACTTCTCAGCGTATGCCACTCATCTACATACAAACGCCGCTCCCCGTCATCCAGGGCCGTGCCCGTGCCAGGGTGTATAATTTTCTCGTGGAGCCGCCGCTGCAGCAGCGCGTCTTGCCGGGATCTTTTGTCTCCCCTAGATAATGCCTCGCCGAGGCTCGCGGTAGCGCATGAAGCGCCGATAGATTCGCGTGTATCTCTGTTCTCTTATATACAAAGAATTGCTTAGTTGATCTTGTGATAAAGGACTTCATCGTGCTGCTGCTTCCTATCACCCGATCCCGGATCCCGAGCCTCTCAGGCGCCGCCCCTTTGCTTGTCGCTGCACGTCTTGCTCTCACTGGGAGGGATCGTGTGTGTGTGTGTGTGTGTGTAAACTTGTCTCCGTTAAGGCCGCTGCCCTCAGGCGGGGCGCCGGCGACCCCTGCCTAACGTCAGTAGCTGTGGCGTGGTGCACGCCAAGAGCTTCGACTCATTACGTGTTTCATTTCCTTTCCTTCATGTACACTCTGGTCACTCTTGAGTGTCACCTCGAGATCCAGCATGTTGCTGTGCATAGAGACTGGCGAGGAGAGGAAGTACCAGAAGGAAGTGGCCTTCCCCGGCGGCCGCGCGAGGGTATCCAGTGTTTGGCGCCTCGCTGCGGCGCGCTACCTGGTGATAAGAGTTAGTGCGACCCTGACCCTGTGGTGCTTTCCTCTCCGAGACTCAGATAACTCCGCTCCGCCATGGCTGACACTCAAGGCGACGCATGTCCGTGTTGTGTGCCCCTCCCTACCCCGCCCCAGTCAGGCTGCCCTCCGCACCCCGCCGCCCTGCCCCTGCCGCTCACCGTCTGTTGTAGCTGTTAACTTTTTTTAACCAGTTTTCGGCAAGATATTAGGCTAATTTCCCTCTTATTCTAATACTGTAAATATGTACAGAAAATACTTCTTTTATCTAGGATGTTATCATACTTTTATGTGAACAATAAAATGTGTTTAATACGCTTAATTTTGACTTTGCCCTTATCCCCTCAGAGAGAGAGAGAGAGAGAGTACAATCTTTTTCACCCCAATTACTAGATGACAGAAAAGACATTTTATTAAGATGTTTTCGTCATGTTCTGCGATGAGTGGTGTTGTGTGAGGGTGGCAACACTGGCTGCCTCACAAGACGTCACGGGGGTCACGTCAACACTGCGCTGGATGGAAAACATTCCTCGACCGAGTTTCTGGAGTGATGGCTGATGGCTGGTGATGGATGGCAATCTGAGGGCGTTGGAGGAGAACCTGTGCAGCCAAGACATCACCCACTGGAGGAGGACACTGCAAACACCAGCCAGGGAGAGGTAGAACAGCCCAGCAGACCGTAGACAGCAGCAGAGAACAGTACACGGGGGAAGCAAAGTCGTCACTCTGCTTCGCTGAAGTTTCTTGGCTTGTCTCCTGCAATACACTGTTGTAAGCCAGGTTAGTGACTTCCTTACTTCACTTTCGTAATCATGGTTCACTCCAGAAATGGCTGAGGTTGTGGTAAAGGAGAACATGAGATGGAAAGTTCTGTCTGTATCCAACATGGCCGCCCAGCTTTTTGACCGAGCTAGCACACCCTCACTCCTCCCTCCCAGCCTATATCTGGCCATAGTGCAGCCTACAACAATAGTTCCAGTGACCTTTGCGGTATATATAACTACATTACACGTCCATATGCCTTAAACTGAGACATGCAGTGTCTGGTTTAACCCATCCCCTGTCTAGCCTTATCTGGTCAGCTGATCACCGGTGTAGTACAAGAGTTTGATGGAACTGATATGCATTTGTATGCAATGAGTGTCGCACCAATAGCAATAACATGACACTTACCCATAATGGAGGAGGCAAGTCAAGGGAGGAAGCAGGAAGCTATAAACCCATAATGTAGTGGCTAAACTGTTTGGTTGGATGATGAATGATAGTGTTAGTAGAGGAGCAGAAAAATTTAGGAAAGGAGCAAGGCAGAGTTAGGCCAGGTAGAAGTGATTTTGAAAATGTACTTATCACAGATGCTCACAGTTGATCCCAAGGAAAAAGCTTACATCTGTAGCCCCAGTTCTGAGGCCAGATAACTTAAATGTGAACTGTGGCCATGGGTGGTGGTGGTGGTGGTGGTGGATGCAATTTGTGCTTTGTGATTAAACTTGTTCCTGTTTTTTTGTTTTTTTTTTTCAATTATCATGATTCTTTTGAAACTTTATAACATTAATGCGATTTACATACAATGACATTAAATTGAAAGTAGTACATGTAAGGCACATAGCAGTCAGGAGGTCTTAAGGCATATAGCAGTCAGGAGGTCTCCCAGGGTTGCAGAGTTAAATAGTATAAGATCCTACTCACATCACAAGTTATTCATTCCATCTTTTTCTTCAGTTCTCTTTAAGTTACCTGTCACACTCAATGAACTGATACCTCTGTAATGAAACCTCTCATGCATGTCCTCATTTCCTTTATACTTTCCTTCCATCTTCTGGTTGTTTCTGAAATTTAAGTCATTGAAGGTATCCCATTTTAACAGTAGAGAAGAGATAATGCAAAACATGGCAGCAGAAATGGAGTATGCTTCACATGTTTGGGGAGGCTCCACTCATACAGCTCTATTGAACAGGGTGGAATCAAAAGCTTTTCATCTTATCAACTCCTCTCCTCTGACTGACTGTCTTCAGCCTCTTTCTCATCACCACAATGTTGCCTCTCTTGCTTTCTTTTACCGCTATTTTCATGCTAACTGCTCTTCTGATCTTGCTAACTGCATGTCTCCCCTACTCCCACAGCCTCGCTGCGCAAGACTTGCTTCTTCCTCTCACCCCTATTCTGTCCACCTCTCTAATGCAAGAGTTAACAGTATTCTCAGTCTTTCATCCCTTTCTCTGGTAAACTCTGGAACTCTCTCCCTGCTTCTGTATTTCCACCTGCCTATGACTTGAATTCTTTCAAGAGAGAGGTATCAAGACACTTATCCCATTCTTTTGGCTCATGAATCTGAACTTTCCAAGGACCAGCACTACAGTGGGCTTTTTTCTTATATTTTTGTTGCCCTTGGCCACCTCCCTTCTACATAAAAAAAAAAAAAAATTACCATTTCTATAGAAGTCTTCCTGAAGTGTTTCCAGTAGTAGAAGGATCAGTGGGCTAAGTGTGTGCAGGTGTAAGGGGCACGATTTGATGGGAATTAAGCTCCAAATCCTGTCAGGTACATGATAGTATTTTTTTAGCCAAAGGTCTGATACTTATTAGACAGACCTTGTGTACTGGAACTACACATGTGCTCGGCCATCCTTAAGGTACGGTCATAGTCAAAGAGACATCAAACACTCAACTGCACCTCAATCCAGATGCTTTTCAACTCCTCTTCCCTTACTTCTATCTCTTTTATACTTGCCTCATTTAACTCTCTAGTATATTATCATACTTGTATCTCTCCCAATTGTAGCATTCTCAGGCTTTCCCTCCTCCATATTCACCAGTTTCGTATTGTGACAAGGCACACTTGCTTAAACCCACATTGGTTAAATAAAAGAATTTATTGTAATATATCAGTTATTTATTATTAACAGGTCTTAGTAACCCATCAAGTTTAAAAACTCAACAACTCATGTCCTTCCTCCTGTCTTTCTTCCAGATGCAACCATCAGTGAAGCTCCCAAGGCAGCAGCAGCAGTGGCAACAGTACTGTTAAAAGAAGGTAGTAATTAATTGATTTACATATATGTGAGAGGCTGTGGTGAGTGACTGGTATGTAAATATACTGTGGGGGGACATACTGTGGGTGTGTGGGGTGGGAGAGAGAGAGAGAATTAATTGATTCATATGTGAGAGGCTGTGGTGAGTGACTGGTATGTAAACATACTGTGGGGGGACATCCTGTGGGTCTGTGGGGTGAGGTGAGGTGAGAGAGAGAGAGAGAGAGAGAGAGAGAGAGAGAGAGAGAGAGAGAGAGAGAGAGACCCATCACCTGTAATCCATCCATAAACCTTCTGTTTGGTCCTCTCCTGCTCATTGCTCCATCTCCTGCATCTTCCTCTCCATGTGCTCTTCTCTCGCCTCCACACTTGCTGTTCCTAGAATAACAACTTTTGGTTAGCTAAAAGAAAGGCATCACAAGGAAGAAAGTCATTATATTTCTCAATGTATAATGTTTTTTCAGATGTTTAAGTGCATTACAACAATTGTATATGGATAAGATTTCACTAGTACAATAAAATTCATATAAAATTATACAAGTGTCCTGCTTCACTGCCTTCATTGTTTCTGCCACCCTATGCCACGTCCCTTCCCTCACATGCACCTAGTACAGTCACTGGCAGAGACCTGCAGCTTGGCACATCGTTTACCTGAGCTCTTTACGTATAAGCATGCAATGCGCCTTCCTGGCAACACTCAACAAACCCCAGCAAGCAGAGATAATCAGGACTTACTGGTAAAGAGGAAGAGATGAACACATGCCAAGATCCAGATTTCTGTTGTGATAACGTTGAGTTACCTTAGTACACCATTTAGGCCATCAGGTACACAGCAGGAGTGGCTTGGTTCAGAGAGGCAGCGCTGGCCAAACCTGAAGTATAATGACAAAGATTAATAAACTTCTACAATCGAAACGGCTTTTCTTTCTCCTACTTTTGTATATTGTGGAAGCAAACAAGGAAAAATTATTTCTGAGACCATCACAGGTAAGGTAAGTAAGGGAAGTACTGGCACCATTCAACAATTACTTTAATGCTAAACAAGTATAAAGTTCATAATTAGAATTGTTACGTAATTCTTGTTAATTTAGATTGTAGTAGAAAATTGTGAAATGGGATCATTGTAAGTAGCAGTGGCAGTATTGATACCAGAAGCGGCATTATATTACCAGCAGTAATACTAACCTTAACCCAACCCTGGCATATGTTGTAACCCATCAGTACTGCCGCTGCCTCGTGTATCCAACCCCTTAAGTTTTCTTGCTCCGTCAAACACCTTCACGAAAACTGCAGTTCTCTTGGCACTTCGGACTCTACACTGCATTTGGAATAACACTGTGGGATCAAAAGAAGCTAATGCTACGTACCTTCAGGATGAATGAACGAACACCCCTCACACCCGGCCATGGCGAGAGAATGATCGAGAACTCCAGCATGGCGGACAGTCAGCCTTCCCTTACAGATACAAAGCCATCTGATTGGTCAATATTTTACTCTAATTTTCTCATTGGCTGTGAAGATATTATCACGCATGCGCATTCCCTATGAAGGTTCCAGAATCACGTTCGAACACTACCTCGAACACCTAAACTTCGAAATACTTTAGGATAACAATGGGGCCCAGGGATTTTTTTTATAATTATTCCTATGACACAAAGAAACAGAAGTATTCCCGAATATACTAATAAACTGTCAGAACCCAGTATGATAGGCAAATATGTTCTTGAGGCTAATAGTATGCGTTCTTCCAACAGAATCAGATCAAGGGGTTTCATTGGGAAAGTACCTCGTGTAATTGACCAGACCAAGATTGTGTTGTCAGCCACCACATTCCTTGTTTTAATAATATATACCTCTCTCTCTCTCTCTCTCTCTGTCTTTCCATCCCCCCCTCTCTCTCATCATCATCATCATCTCTTGAAATATGATGACAATAGTATTCTTAGTCAGTTAGCAGTTGCTTGAAAAATGGACAACTTCTAGTCACGCTTGAACTTAGGTCATAAGGATGCAGGTCATTTATTGTCAGTTAATCTGATGCTGGGATATTTCTTAACAGACCTCTTATACCTAATCTTACATCTCCCACCAAGACAGACACATTAATCATTCTATGCACATGCTCTTGAGTTGTGGGAGTGCATGTAAGGCAATAGGTCCTCTGGTGGAGATTATGAGGCACCATCACAGCCTGTTCAAACCCAAACATACATTTCATAATAAAAGTAGGTTAGCTGTTGTCTCACCATTTACACAACACTCTTCCTGGTGATTCCTAGGTATGCAAGGGACTTTAGAATAAACATGGAAAGACTATTATCCTTTTATTTTGAATTGAAAGGAGAAAAATTGCTAATCTACACAAAAAATATAATTTCTCTGACTAATCCCTACAATAACAATGCCCACCAAACAACATACATCCCCTGAATAGTAACTAGAAGCACCTAGGAGTCAAAATAGCAATAACAACAGCCTATGTACATCTACAGAATTGCAAGCATGCATATCGAATATAATGGAATATGTGCGAATTTGTAAATCACATGGAAAAACCCCACTTAGCAGGCACCATTTATTAGTCAAGCCAGTGCCATCACCTCATCCTCATCTTTCTGCATCCTACACTTGAAGGACAAGCTCATTACACACTCAAATATATCTTTATATGTAAAAAAACACAGGAATCTATTTTTAACATCATTATTATCCATCATCATTATCCATCCATCAATTAAATTACCAATCTCATTAATAATTTCCTACACTTCACACATACACACAAGCACTCTCCTTAAGTTGTCAGATTCATCTCACTGTTTGTGACTTTGATCTCCCCCATCTAAAGTTTCCCCGACATCTGGCTACACATCACACAGCCATTAAGAGAAGGCTGGTCCTTGGACAGCCAGCCACAGGTGAACACTAGGCCTTCTGTAGCTGTTCTATCACTTTCTCTGGCTGTGTAGAGAACAAAAAGAAATATCAACATGTCAGCTAAAACATGTCCTGCTTGAGGATATAGAAGACTCAAGATAACTTTACTTTTATAACCCTTTCACTATTTCACCCCAAATAACAGCAACATATCAAGAGGCTCACCGTCACAAACCAGAAGGAGTTGGACTTGAACATGGCCCGGCCTATCAACCCCATCTCACTCTCTGGGGCGATGATGTGCAGGTGCAGGTGGCTTATTGAGTGGAAGGGTGGCCAGTGGAAGCCTAGCCTTGCTGTGTCTGTTGACCCACCTTGTGTAATCAAAACCTCCTTGCTTAGAGCAGTCATCTTCTCCACTGTCAGGTGATGAAAACAAGAGAAATTAATTGAATATAGGCTAGTTTCTTCTGCTTCTGTGCATTCACACTGAAGCCTAATAATTATATAAAATGTTTACAATATAATCACTAAAGTATTACTCTGGATGACTTCATGCACAAACACTGGAAAGTAAACATTTTGTTTACTCAGAGAGACAAATGCCATCCTCAACAGGCAGTCACACAACCTGAGTCAAATGCATTCTAAAGTGCACACAGGAGAGGAGCCTTACCCATGGGGATGTGCTCCTTGGTGAGGCACTTGGCATCGGTGATGTGCTCCCGCGTCAGCACTAGGTAGTGGTGAGGCGCTGCTGGCCGGATGTCAGGGAACACCACAAACTCCTCATCCTGTGATGGAGTGTGTTAGATGCCACAGGAGACTAATCAAAAGTAGTGTAATGCTAACAAACTGTGCTGATCAATGTCATCTACTCTAACCTGAAGGGAAACAGCATCTTCTAAATTACAAAAGCTTATTCCTAAATAGTTTAAAACTACTTTATCGCAATCATCAAAATAGTGAAGGGCTTCAATAATGTAAGGATAAAATGCTAACATGTGAGACATCATAGTTGTTGAAACCTATAAATCTCAACATAGAAGTCAATCATACAGAGCAGCCGATGTAACACCATTCATAATCCACTTGATACGACAAAATAAAAATATCCTCCTAGATCCCTAAAATATAAAAGTATAAGGAGAATACTCGCACAGACCTGGTGCACAATATTGCTGGGCTCCAGGCCATCACATATCCGACAGAACAGACACTTGGAGCGCTGTGGACTGTTCTGCGTCTGGGCCAACTCAGAGGATGGAGAAGCACTCATGGTCTTGATGCTGGTCTGCAAATGTGTAGTTCTCAATGCCACTAACAGGTATATACTTGTACAAAACTGTTTGGAAAATCTACAGAGTTGGACCTCCTTTCTAATTATTAAAAAACAATGCAAGGTGGTAGAGTACTCACTATAGAACATGAGTGTGACATTTTTAATCTGGGAATCATAGCAATCAAATTAATATTGGGGGTGTTATTTCATATTACATTAGGTTTGATTTAGTTTGTCCTTACATTTCCCCTAATTGCAACTTTTGAAATACTCCCAAAGCGGTATGTTGTGTCCTTAGGGTTTTCTCCAATTTTCATATATTGCCTATTCTGTCTTCCCCCTCACAATCCCCCAAGCTTACTGGAGATGGTGGGGGGGGGAGGTGGGATAGAGGAAAAGGGGAAGGTCCAACTCTGCCGTTTGCCAAATATTCACAGCTGTGACATTATTAATGCTCATCTTAATGGTGGATGAAATTGTCACCGTGTTCCCGCCTGAGATATGAGTGATACAGCAACTGACCACTAACACACTGCGAATTAACAACCAAACAGCAATGGAATAAAGTATGAATCACCATCCAGGAAATAATGATGATATTGGAATGGTCAGAGTTAGACATTCACTAACCCTTCGTTTACTCTTATCTAAATAAATAATTAAGTTCTGTTATACTTTCATACAATAAACACTAGATGGCTTTGGTCACCCTCAGGGGATGCTGCATTAAACTATACATTTGCCCAAAATTACCTCCACACCACCACACCCTGCTCACCTCTCACCACACACCACCACAAGTACACACCCCACACGCCAGTTCAATGATCCAGGAAGATGGTGAGAGCACTGAGTCTCACCTTGGCAGTCCTGTACACCCTGTCAGTGAGGCGCAAGGCACTGGAGTGAGGTCGTCCCATCAACACCCGGCACAGCAGCAGCAGCAGCAGCAGCAGCAGGGTGGCCTTTGTTTACATGATGCTTTCCAACGAGCTGCCATTACAGTCACTCAATAATACAGCGAAAACAATTGAAAAATGGGCATGTTATTAAATATTGGTGGTTTGAAATGCAAACATGTTTTAACTTTGATATATATTTAAGATACATTAGTCTTTGGTGGAGAATTTTGCATTACCTGTCTTATCAATTACATAATATGTTCCCTTTCTACCTCCTGACTCTCTTCCTATTCTAAAAACTGACACAGCGTTTATTGAACATCGCTCATATCATAGACGATAATACGATTGTTCAAGATTTACCTATTTGCTTTTCCTCTTCTTTTTATCACATCAGTTAAGAATCTTGTATGACTCCTATCAAATAGGTACATAATTATTCCTGTGCCCATTTTAAAACTTGAGACTAAGACCATTTCAGTTCAATAAGAACTGCCTTCATTCAGTTCAGCAGCATTTACCCATAAATTGCCCAGGAAATTAACTTATGAAATTAAATTTTCTATGTACTACTAACTGCACTACTAACACAGCAGCATACCGTGGATATGAATAGATATACATACATACATATACTACCCATCAATGTGATTAAAAGAAAAATTCCAACAACAGTTTATTCACAAAGCCTTATCCCCTAATATCAACAACTGTTATGACTTGACAGATAATTCAGTTATATACATATGTATTTACAGCTTGAATTACAGAAATTACATTTTCATTCATTTCTCTTATCACATGTGACAAATAAAACAAACAAATACATGACTGCCTAAACTACCTCACCATACAGCCAGTTTTATCCCTGGATTGTGTTCCAGAATGGATCATTTTCCAGGTCAACATTCTGGGGACCAATGAGGCAGGCACCCTCCACAGGACCATCCTTGAGGTACATGCGGGCCACCCTCACCAGGTCCTGGGGTGCCACATCCAGCACCAGCCGCCGGTGGTCAGCAAACAGCTCATCAGTGATGTGGGCCAAGAAGCGGCGCCTGCCCAGGGAGCCTGGTGAGATGGGCGCATCTACTGCTTGGAACACCCCAAGCTTGGCCTCAGCCACATCTCGCTCATTGAAGCCTCCAGACAGCACCCATTCCACAGCTGCATCGAAGGCTGCCAGTGTCTGGGTGGAGTGAGGGTCGCGGTAACTGTAGAAGCCAAATGCTCCACCAGGGTCAGCTTTGGCTCCTCCGCCATATGCTCCTCCCTTTTCCCGAATCTCTCTGTGGAGGAAGCGGAACATGACCCGTGCCAGGACCCTCAGAGCTCCAGCATCTGGGTGGGCATAGGGCACACCAGGGAAGGCTTTAGAAGCAAAGTTAATGGGGAACGGGAAGACACAATGAGTCTTGCAAGTGTGGGGACTGAAGGTTTGAGGAATAGTACACAAGGTTGAGATGACGGGAGTGCCATCTAGGCCCCTCAAGAATCCCTCTATGGTGCTCAGAGCAGTGGCATGATGACTTGGTGTAGTGTTAATGGCCACTCTCATGCCCTGCCGGCTCAGCAACTGTCCAGCCAATTCTCTGAGGCTCTCCAGTGTTGGTATCAAGTCCTGGGTCTCACTGAGAGCCTTCATGCGGCGCAGTTGGGACAGCCCACCCCAGCTTTCAGCCAGAGATGACAGATAGCTGGTGGAAGCAGCAGCAGCAGTCATAGCATACTGGTGGCCTGAGTAGACTAGACTATTGGCCTGTTCAGTGGCAATCATGCTGACTAGTGTGTTAAACCGCTGTAAGTCATCAAATCTTGTTGCAGTGAAAATGCGTTCCCAAAGGTCCATCATTTTCTGCAGATTTGTGTTAAGGCAATGTGAGGAGAGTACAATGCCTTCCTCATACTGCATGGCATCAACAGGATGGAAACAAGTATGAGGGGAGACTCCCAAACCCCCAGACACCAGCTCTGCTGCTTGGTCTAGCTGCCGGAAATCCATGTCCCCCGCCCCCATGCGTGTCAGCACACCACACAGGAGAGGCACCAGGGGTCGCAGTTCTTCACTCACATCTCTGGTGCTGAGGACGGCAGAGAAGTAAGTGAGATCATTAGTAGGGCAATCACAAGCCTGCACCTGCACCCCACCACCAAGAGTCTCCACAGTGACAGGAACTGGCACTATACTACGAGGGATGTCAGACACTTGCAGAGTTGGAAGAACTGACAAATCCTCTTCCTCCTCTTGCTTCTTAGCCAGTGTGTGTCCAAGCTCCCAGATTCTTGCACGCTCCTCTGGGGTCAGAACAGCAACCTTCTCCTTAAGTTGAGCTTCTTCAAGACTCTGCAGGTTGTCATCATATCCCTCCTGTGGTGCCATAGTCAATGTGTACTTGTGGGGATTTTCTTTAAAGTGTTCCCTCACCTTCTCTTGGAGGAACTTGGGATTTTCTGTTAAGCACTTCCTGAATTTGTCTATCTTATTGTTAATGAGCAGGCCATCAATGGGGTCACCATCCAGATTCCAGAGTGGGGTAAGATTCATGGCAAGTGAAAGGCCAAAGTTGGAGGCTTGGTGCTTGAGGCCAAGTTCAATATTGTGCAACACAGACTCCACACGTTCAGCAGGAAAGCCTTCCTCGATGATTTTATCTATGGTCTCATCAATAATGGTCTTGACCTTCTCTACATCCTGGTCCTTGACTCCCTGAAGCCCCACAGTGAAGACAGTGCTTCTTGTGTGGCCATCATAGCCAGATGATGGAGAAAAACTGGAGCCAAGCCCAGGCTCCAATAAAGCCTTGTAGAAAGGAGCATTGGGCCCACTGGTTAAGAGGTCTCCTAGAATAGCTAATACCAATGTTTCAAAGGTATCAGTAATGTCGACTAACTTATAAGACACTGCAATACTATTCTGTGCATCTGCACTAGCCAGATGATCAAAGCCACAAGCCACATGAGCAGATCGAGGTTCTTTCCAGCTGGGTTCTTCTGGCACTTCTGTTTTAGGGTCAATTTTGTTGTAATGGCTCAGATAATTATTATGTATGAACTGGAGATGGTTGACAAGAGGCTGGTCTCCATAGGTGAAGAAGTGTGCATTGCTGGGATGATAGTGGTATGCATGAAACTGCTTGAGTTGGTCCCATGTTAGCTGAGGAATAGCAAGAGGGTCCCCACCTGACACCACTCCATAGGTATGTGAAGGAAGAACACCATTTTGAAGTTTCTGCATGAACAGCCGCTGGGAGTCAGCAAACACTCCCTTCATCTCATTGAACACCACACCCTTGAACACAATGGGAGAGGACTGGTCTTTGATATCCTGGTGTTCCAGCCTCCACCCCTCTTGCAGGAAGTCCATCTCAGAAAGATTGGGTTTGAACACAGCATCCATATACACTGACATGAGATTCCTGAAGTCAACTGGATGTTGTGTGGAGAAAGGGTAGATGGTAAAGTCACTGCCTGTCATGGCATTCATAAAAGTGGACAGGGAGCGATTCAGCATCTTGAAGAAGGGATCTCTGCATGGAAACTTCTCACTGCCACAAAGAACTGTGTGCTCCAGGATGTGGGGCACCCCAGTGGAGTCCATGGGGGTTGTGCGGAAACCCACACAGAACACATTGTTGCGATCTGCACGAGCTATGTGAAGGTAGTCAGCACCTGTGCCTTGGTGCTCAAGGCGGACTGCTGTGAGGTGAAGTTCAGGGACTTCCTGTACCTCTTTCACCACAAAACCAGACACTTGCCTCCCCACTGGAAATTCTCCAAGGACTGCCTCCTTTGTAACCACTGGAAAAAAAAGTAAGTGTTATACAGGTCCACGTACAAAGAGCACAATAATGAATAATAGTGTAGTCAATCCCTAGGCATGCAAGAAAGCACCAGCCAGCAATATCAAAACATATTTATAGTTATCCTAATGTACACATGTTTGCATGTACAGTAAAGAAACTATGAATGCATAGCTATGAGAGCAACACAACACTGATATGTAATTATTTCCCATATGCAGAGAGAAAGAACCCGAGCCGAGTGTTGCATCAGCCTTCACCGCACACCATCCTCCTCACCTTCCACCGCGCCGCTCCTGCCGGGGGTCGTCACCAGTGTCCTCGCCGTCCCACGCCTGTACCCGCGGGCCACCACCCTGCCCTTGGTCACCAGCGACCGTAGTAATGTAGAGATAGTCATTTTCCCCCAGGCAGCTGCTCACATCACTCTACACACCACAGAATTGCAGCGCCTCACATGGGCGGTGCTAACTACTGCTGGGCGCTGGGTGATGTAAACAAACATCCTCTTCTTCTTCCTGTGTCCTCTCTCTCTCTCTCTCTCTCTCTCTCTCTCTCTCTCTCTCTCTCTCTCAAAGGTCTTATCACACATTTAATTAGGGTTCCTTTTCTTGGATTTCGTCTACTATTTCCTCCTTTGCTGTCCTTAAAATAAATACGTACTGAGGAAACCTCATATAATACGGCAAGCAATAGAGTTGAAGAATCAAGGAAAAAAAATATATGCTCACAAAGGATGACTTGCATGTGCTGCCTTACACACATCTACGTAGCCACCATAATATAAAACACAACTAGATAACATAATTCTATAACAGTATGTAGGCATTCATGCAGATCATTACATTTTATACTTCATTTGCAGGCAAAAAACTAACCTCGTGGAAGCATTTTCTTGTATCTAATAAACAATTTATATTGCCTTTCAATGCGATGGAATAGCGTATACTGCATTGCCACAGTATTTGATCTGTAAGAGAACTTGATGTATTACAGGAAATAATTATATATTTACATATTAATACACTCAAATTAGTTTAAAATATCAGGTGAAGATTTATTTTCACACCATTACAGCACAAGCAGACCATAAGTACCCTAATAGTTAACATATACATATCCACCAATATATTATTATGCTAAGTATATAATAATTTCACATAAAATACTGTAAAATATAATACAGGCTGAAATTATGCCATATATTAAAATGTTGAATTAGGTAAATTGATAGGTTAGTTCTAATGCTAAACACACACACACACACACACACACACACACACACACACACACACACACACACACACACACACACACACCTGAACATCAATACACATGTGGGAATTTTTCTCTTCCCTGATTGCAGTTCCTCATAATCCCAATTAAGTATACTCTCATTATCTTATATAAAAGATTGATCACAACAGACATATATATATATTCATAAAACAGAATCTTTGGGATCTTGCCATCTACACAAGTATAGTAGCAATAAAACCCACACTGTATTTATGACATTAAAGATTGAGATGGGTCTGAATACAATGGGCTATCTTCAAAAGTCTCTTGATTGTTGTGCAGATTAATAATTCAGTTATCATTAGTAAGGCACATTTGACTAATATCTACATATCATTTCACAAACATCAATAATGTACATACCACTTATCTTATCACAATGAAGTTCAAAGGAAATTAACTTTGATAATATGCAAATTATCACACAGCAAAAGATCTGTGGAGAAATCACAGAACACAGGACTTACACACAAGTCAAGATATTTTCTTTTCAGTCAAATTGACACTAGATCTAAACCTGCAAAAATACAAGTAATATCACTCCTAAGATTCAAGTAAAGCCGAATTTCCTTGACTGCCACATCTTTTATCTGTCTGCCCAATTCATGCCTTCCTAACAATGAGTTGTGATGTACTAGTTTCACTTCTTTATCATCACTTCCTCATTTATATTTTCTTTTTATTTTAATACCTCAGTACATGTATACACTAACAACTTTACTTTTATAAATGGGTTACTGAAACAACACATCTGCATACACTCATACACATTCATGATCACATTCACAAGCATTCCTTCACATTATATAAAAATACTTACTATATTCAAGTAAAACATCTGCAGATTTTGTTTGAAGTTCTAACCCTGATAATGTTTTGTACATGTCAAAATTACTAATACTGTGTACTGTACATTTCATCTATTTATATATTCCACAATTTAAGATTACATCCATGTTTCTCCTCAATATTAATCATAATAATTTTCATAAGTAATTGTTTCTTGTATTAATCTTGTAGTATTAATGTATCTCCCATTAAAGCAACTATGACAGTGATTGAAATTGTAAAAAAAAAATCAGAATTAGATAGAGCAGCAATGTTGCCACTTTAGTAAAAAAGCAAATAAAAATATAGGTAATTATCCATTTCTGGTTATCTCCTAAATCTCCATATAAAGAACACATGCAGGCAATAGTACTAAGCACACAGCCCTCTTTGTATGAAGTTTGGCTCACATCCTGAGTAGTTATGGGTCATAGCAGAAAACTGCTATATCGCTGAGAAAAAATGTTACAAACTTCTCTTTACAGTGTGATATGGCAATTGGAATACTGGCAGCTTTAGTGCTAAGTAATATGAGGCTTTTAATAACAAGGCTACTATCATTCTAAAATAATGTGATGAAAAATGGGCATCATACTTGTTATCATACAAGTATTGATAATATAATTATATAAAATCACATTAATGTATATGCAAGAAAACCCAGCCATTGTGACATCTAACAACCAGTAACACACACACATACACACACACAAACCAAAAAAACAATCATATACCACATAGTTCTGATCTAATACAAACCTGATGACAAAAACAACCTTCATATAGGAATATAATAAGTAGTAGAGAGTAACCATGAACTACACCAGGTACCACTCTCTCTGAGCAAGTGTCACATCAGCCTGAGTATGTATCCTGCTTGCCCCTCACTCATAGGCAGGAGAATGTAAGGGATGCGCCATGGTTTAGTACGACACTGAGACATAGAGGTTGTAGCATCCAAGTGACACACCTTTCTTCTGGGCAGTGGCATGGATATAATAATCCCCAGAGACAAGCCAGGCAGGAATATACTTGATAAGTTCTTCAATGCTGAATACTCCTCCTCGCACCTTATACTGCCCCTGGTAGTGTAAGAAAAAATAATGAGGATTGTGTGACTTTCCATACGTACTTTTCTTAGTCTGGTCTGCAACGATGCTTGGATTCTTGTATGCCAACAGAGAAATTATGGAAAATATCACATAACACATGAATAGAGTTCCACTACAAGGATTATAAGCCTTTCCATGAACAATTTTTCAATTTGTAATGATGAATTCCTGCATGACAGTGGTAAAATGAAGGAAAAATATTGTTACTGATCAAATTATCACAGCATAAACGGAAGGACAAATATTGAGTTTCACAGTACACCTCACACTTCATACGGTCAGAGAAGCAGTGAACCATATGAAGGGATCATTCACTCACCTTCTTAACAGGACACCGGCAAGGCAGTCCAAACCTAGGGAAGGGGTCAGGACATGGTTGAGGGGGCACAAAGGGAGACAGCTGACACACATCCTTGTAGTGGCAGGAGCCCAAGTTATCCACACAGGGAACCTTCACCCAAAACCATCCCATCTTGCGCTCCACTTTGACTGAAGCCTGGCAGGGGAAGAAAGGATGTGTTTATTTCAATGAATATACAAAGCAAAAAAACACAAACCCCCCACAGTAAGGCAGTGATTCATGAAGGCTTTATTTACAGGTTCACATACCGAAATGGGAGCATCAAGGAAGCGATCCAGGTATGCATTCAAGGTGAGGGTGATGTTGCTGTCAATTAACACTGGGTCCGGAGATACCTGGAGCTGCTTGAGCTAGAACATTAGCCAAAGATTAGTTTCATGCTCACATTTATGACTCAAAACAGCAATTTAAATCAGTGTCACTAAAAAATATAGTATGGGATTTTTGTACAAGTTATTTATCCCATGAAAACATAAAAATACAGTCATTGAAGTTATAATGCTTCTACTGCAATCTAAGATATTGGCATTAACATGAAAAGTAGGCAATAAGATCATAAAAATATCATACAACTGAGTGAGACAAGTGACTGCTGTCTTTATCACAATTCCATGGTTGCATACAACTACAAATCATCAGAATCATTATCACAGTAAGACAAGCAGTTTGTACTTAATCACAAAGCTACTAAAAGTCACAAAGTCCTAAAAACAAGTAGTTACCTGCACTGGGTCTGATTTACTGCCGCAGTTTGACCACGAGAAATGTATGTGGCGCTCCTGTGCAAAACATAAAGCAAAGTTAGTCTTCATCCAGAACTCAATCCAATAAGTCTGACTGTAAAGACTTACAATGAGTTTTTTGTGTTTATGACAAGCAGCTACAGTTGTATTCTACATATGAGTGCTTAAAGATATGAATTTTCCAAGATACAAGGTGGGAAAGGAGCCTAATCATTGCCCAGGATACGAGGAAATATTCACCATACGAGCCGCAAGCATTTAGTTACACCAAGACACCACTAGTTTGCAGTGAATGAAAAAAATAAATAAATAAATAAAAAAAATTAAATACCAAAAAAATCATAAAACATTAAAGATAAAAAAACCTAGTGTCAAGTTGTCTTTAAATCTCTATTAATTTCATTGTTTATTATGTAGGTTTAATTCTCATCAGCTGATTTCATTCCTCCCCTCCCCCCACTTGATATTTACATTATTTGTTTATCTATTTGCATTATCTGTATTTTATAATATTTATTTTAATAACGAATACCATTTTCACTGTTTTCCTTATTAATGTTAATTTTCCTTCAGTGTACATCGCTATTAATAAACTTTAATTTGCATGTTTTTCTCGTGTTGGAACGCATTATTCAGCTTTACATGTATTTAAATAGGAAATCCTGTTGCACCATACGATCTATTTAACGATACCTACAAGCTCAGTTGTGAAACGAATTAAACTCATATGTAGAGGTAGGCCTGTATGTGTGTGTGTGTGTGTGTGTGTGTGTGTGTGTGTGTTTGTGTGTGTGTTTGTGTATGTGTGTGTGTATGTGTGTGTGTGTGTGTGTGTGTGTGTGTGTGTGTGTGTGTGTGTGTGTGTGTGTGTGTGTGTGTGTAGGGAAGTGGTTATTCTTTTCCTAGCATCTTATTCACATATTTTGCAAACTGTAATGACTCATAACTAAAATAACTAAACTATATATATATATATATATATATATATATATATATATATATATATTGAAGTTAATCTATTTAACACATGAAACCATACATTTATATAAAATAAAAATATGTAAAAACACAATACCTAAAACTTTACACTTACATTCCCCAAATCATCAATGTAAACAAGGTGTGTGGCAGGACTTGCGGCATCCCAGGTACTGAGCAGGTAGAGGAGGAGCCAAAGCTGTGTGAGGGTCACCACACTCACTACAAATGCCAGTGTCAGCCGTGAGCCCATGCAGCACTGCCTCCAGAACCTGTGGTGTGAAGTATTGCTCTTAAATTGCCAAACTCTAAACTGTCCTATTTATTATATATTGAATAACAAAGGAGAAAAATCAGGAGAGTTATGCTTATACCCAAAGTCAAGAGCATTTGTCCTCTTCAGACATTGTAAATTGGTGTATTTTCATAACATTGAAGGACACATTCCATAATGATACAACAATCACAGAGGAAATTATCATCATATAAGTAGTATTAATACTTATAGGGAAGTCTAGGAGATCCTTCCTGGGGAAAAAAGCTCTATTTCTATGCTTCTTTTGTGGTGACTTAAAAACGTGTCAAAAATAAATTATAATATATTAATAGAAACAGGATGATGCATGTATAGATACTTTAGGGATTAAAGTAAATATATATATAGGTATATATATATATATATATATATATATATATATATATATATATATATATATATATATATATTGAGTCAAATATTTATTATTGAATGATGTTATTATTCAATAACATCCAGGACTAAAGCCCCAGATACCCAGGCCAAGCAAAACCTGAACATGGGTACATATCCTATGGTTCTACCATGGGATGAAGATAACTAAGAGAGAGAGAGGGGGGGGAGGGGGCTTATAATGGGAAAATCCAAATTTAACTGAGAAAAGATATACAAGCCCACACATTCTCTCTCTCTCTCTCTCTCTCTCTCTCTCTCTCTCTCTCTCTCTCTCTCTCTCT
>CM035187.1:1874912-1926767 GCA_020233015.1 Callinectes sapidus | reverse complement strand
TCTCTCTCTCTCTCTCTCTCTCTCTCTCTCCAAAAAAGGCGTTATAAATATTTTCGAACAAGTAATATCTGTAACTTGATTATAAAAAAATCTGCTAAAAATGTTATTTTATAATCACGCATTTTGCGTGACTAATCTTACTGAGACAAATAAAATACAATAATAATAATCACGAAAACTTTTAAAGATACTCATAATTACCACTCGTTTGTTTCTCACGACTTACCTTGGCAAAGTAGTTGATTCCAGCCACAACTTGAGTCTTGTAGCTTAGTAGTGTCAATTTGTCCACCTTATGGCCCAGTTTCTCCTCCACCTGGAGATATGAGAGACAAATACCATCAATGAAATTATTTCGTGTACCGTTCAACCCGTAAACCATTTTTGTGGAGTTACAGCTTTTATTTGTACTTTACACACACACACACACAGAGAGAGAGAGAGAGAGAGAGAGAGAGAGACTACAGAGGGATGCTATTTCTAATACGTGCTTTGCCTAACGGCTTACCTGAGGCTTGACGGCGTCCACTATGGCCTGCACCTCGGGGGTGGCCTCCTTTTCCGGAGAGGTGCCTCCTGGTACCATCATGCCAAACCCTTCCACACTCACGCCCACCAACACTGCCAGAAAAGATAATGTCAGGGAACAACTGGCAACTCCACTGAAAAGCGATTGCTGGCTGATACGTGTGGAGTCGATAAGAGCATACATTAAAATGAATTTGTATGCTGTACTATGCCTAACATTAAAGGGAACACCCAGCAAAGGAAATCATTCATGAACACTGCAACATACGCCTAAACCTGATTGCTATGGGAGAACAAGACTGCAGTGTAAAACTAACCAACTGATAGGAAAAGGACACTGCGCAGTCGGACAGTCATCTTGGTGTAGTGGGTGTTGGGCGTCTCTCAACTCTCAAGGTGCTGAGAGGAGGCAGGGAATGGAGGTCCTGTCTCTCCCGCAGCGATGGAAGGACTGACTGGCTGACTTGGAAGACCTTGGTGGGTGCTGGAAGGGCTAGACTCTTACCATTCCTTACTACCACTCTCACCACGTAGCTCGTAGGATGTAGCACAACAATGAGTGGTTGCGTCACCAGCGTCACGCGATAAGCATGTTGCGTTGTTGTGAAAAGCTCGTCATCTTATATTATAGTTGAGCCTGTTGCTAACCGTGTCTCTCCACAGGTGTGTGCTGGGAAATACCCATTCTCAGTAAGTAGGGATTGGCTTATCTCTCGACCCTGTCAAGTCCTTAACTCATGTCATGGGGTATGGTAAGGCCAGGGGGTGATTATGTGATGATATTGTAATAAAACATTATTGATAATTGCATTATTATTTATTAGTGTTATTTATTCACGAAATTCGTTATCCAGTCACTATTGTAATGCATAGTATATGAAATGAGTTACAAGATGGAACAACTATATATAATGTCACTGCCTATGTGGGATGAGTATTTAGCAACAGCAATATCCAAGATGTGATTGGTATACAAACATATAAAGAGGTACGGAGTTCCACAAGTTTATTAACGACAATGCAAAGCAGTACACATCTCCATTGCCTTGACAATCTATTCATCACACAAGTGCGGCATAACAGTGGAATTTCTTTGGCATTTCGTTAAGTTCGATTCAAGCCGTCTCCTAGCGGGAGGCGGCTTGAATAACAGGCTACGTTAAAAAGTGAAATTTCCGTATAATTTTCAGCACCCGTATTTCACGACTCTTGTCCTCTAACCCAAACTAGCGAATGGGGCGTAAACGCGGATTTATTACAAATAATTACCTAAATAGATGGTAATATAAATAAAACTACTATATAAATAAGACATAAAAGAATATAATAAATCATTATCATATACTAGATAACAAGTAGGATTTCTTAGCTTTTTTTTTCTTTTCTATAAGTACTGACATTTTAGAGAGAGAAGAAGGGGGGGGGGGGGGTTGGAACGGGAGTCACCAAGCCGGAGTTCTTCATAATTATAAATCCTCATCTTTCCGTCAAGGTCACGGTGACCTTGCCCACATCCTCGTCAGCCAATCATCGCGCCAGCCCTAAGACACACACCTCAAGGATTCCTATAATATCTTTGCACCTGCTGATGCTCTCTCTCTCTCTCTCTCTCTCTCTCTCTCTCTCTCTCTCTCTCAGGAATAAAGACTATCTAGTAACAAAAAATCCATATGAATTTTGTAACATCACATACATATTTCCATTGGTTTCCTACTCAAAGTGACGTGTGTTTTTCTTAGGTGAAGCTGCCGCATGCAAACAGCACAACACAACCATGGTAATCGATCCTCCACCGCACTTCCACAACCGAGATTTTATCAATATCTCACTGCATTTCTATATAATCGTAATCGTTTTTCTTTTTTTATTATTATTACTCAGGTGTTTCACATCATCAGCTAACAAATTAATAAAGCTATTCAAGTTTGCTTCTATATCACTGATATAAATTTGAAACGTTATTGGTGTCAGCACTGGCCCCTGTGATATGCCGTAAGTTACAGTACTCCAACTTGATGGGATATCTCTGATAACTGTACTCATTTATTTTTCTGTTAAATAGTCCCCCATCCAGTTTAAGATATTTTTCTGTACTCCTCCCATATGTTCTATACCATTTTAATGAGTCCATCCATCCATCTCTCCCTTGTGTGTGTGTGTGTGTGAATTCCCTGAACTTAGATATGTAAACAAATCCTGGATATCCAGATTTCTCAGACACCCATGTATATTTTATTTCGACATGCTTAACATCACAAGATGATAAACAGAGTTTCAAGTCCTTCCTTTGCCAGCCTCTTTTTCAGTTCCAACACACAATTCAAGCTTTTGCTCATTTTGTTGTAATATTCATCCTTTCAGACTATTTTTACCAAAGAAATTACAAGTCACATTTTCTTATGGGCATCTTTTCCCAATTTACTCTCATTTGAATAATAAAAACCCTCAGAGGTATCTTGTGGAAAGCAAAATTCAAGATATCATAGTTAACCTTATGAACTACTGGTACTGCTGTATCTTTCCTTCCGTTAAAGATCATCAGAGTACACTCAAGCTTTCCAATCTGCAGTTTATTTCAGGCTCTTACATGACACTTACCCTCCAGCATCTACATGGCTGCACTCTCACCCTTTCCAGTCACACAATGTGACAGTTGTATTTTTCAGTCAGGTTACTGAATTTTATTACCATTTTGTCACAAATGAAGGGATAAAGAGGTAAACCTGAGTCACAACATCATTGCATCTCTTTTTATTCATAATTGCAAAAACACTTTAATGATATAAATGTTAATCAGATCCTATTAAACTAAGATTCATAAAAATAAGCAAAAAAGATGAAAGAAGCGATGTTTTAGAAGCTCTGAATATTCAAAGACTCTCCTTTATGGCTACAGAGATGGCTATTGGGATTTTCAAGGCTAGTCTCCCAGTATTTTTATTTGACATCTCAGGGAACATTGTTAAAAAAGTCCCACAAGGAGCTGAAACACTTACAGCAGTCCTATGATTGCATTAACGGTTACCAGAGAAGTATTCGATGGGAAGGGAGCGACTCATTGGGTACTGCATGCCATGCAGCGTCACGTTTTGATCTAAGCTTTCGTAAATCCTAAGGTGCACCACGTCCTCCTCACCAATGTCCACCTGTACACAGAGGGACAAGATGCCTTCACCAGAAACTAACATTTACTAGAAATACACTTCACATCCATCAACTACATGTTTCTCTTTCAACTTCTCCTATCCTATAATAACCACAAAAACTTTTGTATCAGTCACTAATCTCTCTCTCTCTCTCTCTCTCTCTCTCTCTCTCTCTCTTCCATAATCCTTGGGAACCTGGTTCTGTCACTCTAGGAGAATACCTGAACCCACTGATCTAGCTGCTGTATTCCACAACATTCACATCTTGTCCTATTCTCTGAATGGTTAATTTCCTTCTTCCACGAGTCACTTCTCTTCCTCATCAACACCCTCACCTGCTACACAACGAGATTCAAGATACATTATTCACACATCCATGATCACAGAGCCCTGTCTCACTCTCCAGCTGGCCCAGTCATCATCTCATCTACAGCCACATGACATTCTGTCTCTTGTCTGCAGTGTCACTCTCTGGCTGTACATAACAAAATATATATCCAGAATACACCATGCATTTCTTTTCAAAATGCCCACAATCTAAAAGACATCTGAAACACATTCACACACACCAGCTTGTCTACTCCTGACTCCACTTGCTCCACACTACCCATCACTCAACTCATAAAAACAGGAGAAACAACTTCAACCAAAATAAATGGTGATAACTCAAAACACCCTAAAACACTTTTAAAAATACTCATAATTACCACTCACTTGTTTCTCACATCTTACCTTGGCAAAGTAGTTAAATCCAGCCACAACTTGAGTCCTGTAGCTTAGCAGTATCATTCTGTCCACCTTATGGCCCAGTCTCTCCTCCACCTGGAGATATAAGAAACAAATATCATCAATGAAATTATTTTGTGTACTGTTCAAACCATAAACATAATTTTTGTGGAGTTATACTTAATATCAAAAAGATTTTTCTAGCACTTGTGTGTGTAAGAGAGAGAGAGAGAGAGAGAGAGAGAGAGAGAGAAACTATGGAGGATACAATTTCTATTACGTCCTTTGCCTGAGGGCTTACCTGATGCTTGACGCCGTCCACTATGGCCTGCACCTTGGGGGTGGGCCTCTTTGATTCAGAGAGGCCTCCTGCTTTATCACACCCTTCCACACTCACGCCCACCAACACTGCCAGAAAAGATAATGTCAGGGAACAACTGGCAACTCCACTGAAAAGCGATTGCTGGCTGATACGTGTGGAGTCGATAAGAGCATACATTATAATGAATTTGTATGCTGTACTATGCCTAACATTAAAGGGAACACCCAGCAAAGGAAATCATTCATGACCACTGCAACATACGCCTAAACCTGATTGCTATGGGAGAACAAGACTGCAGTGTAAAACTAACCAACTGATAGGAAGAGGACACTGCACAGCCGGACAGTCATCTTGGTGTAGTGGGTGTTGGGCGTCTCTCGAGGTGGTGGGAGGAAGCAGGGAATGGAGGTCCTGTCTCTACCACAGCGATGGAATTACAAGCTGACTCTCACCATTCCCTTCTACCACTCTCAACACATAGCTCATATGACGTAGCACAACAATGAGTGGTTGCGTCACCAGTCGTGTGGTAAGAGTGTTGCGTTGCTGTGAAAAGCTTGTCATCCTATATTGTAGTTGAGCCTGTTGCTAACCGTGTCTCTCCACAGGTGTGTGCTGGGAAATACCCATTCTCAGTAAGTAGGGATTGGCTTATCTCTCGACCCTGTCAAGTCCTAAACTCATGTCATGGGTGTGTGTGTGCAAAGGTGATCAGGGATAGACTGAGTTTTGGTGGTGGTGACAGTAGGTTTCTTTACTTAAGAGCTCTCGTATCATTGCCAGTCAGTCAGTTGGTAGACTTAGTGACTTTTGAATCTCATTATTCTTTATGAAATTAATCAAATAAATTTGTTTGATGTGAACATGGCCTTAGGAAAGAAGGAAAGTACATAATAGTTACAAAGAGAGGGAAAGGGAAAAGTGGGGTATTGTTAGTTGAAAGTCACACGTGTTATGGCTTAACCTGCATTGTACATTAAAGGTATGCATACATGCGTGTGTGTGCATGTGGGTGTGTATATGTATATAGCACGTCCTTATGCCATAACACGCTGAAGACCTCAAAGATCATTAAGCTGTGCCACTTTCAGCTAAGAACACTCCACTTCTTTCTTTCCTTCTCTTCATAATTATTCTTAATTTCCCTTTTTTCCTAAGGCCATGTTTACATTAAATATATTTATCTAATTAAATTTCTAAAAGGTAATTGGACCTACAAGTCATTTTGAATACATGAAGTGACTGACTGACAGTAAGAGGAGAGCTCTTAAGTGAGGAAACATTGTCTTTACCACGTGGTCTAAGCCTGTAATGCAAATTAAGATAATAGAATTATGAAAAGAGGGAGTTCACAGTACCTTCCATAAGAGGAAATAATTGAAAGTGGCATTTATTATTTATTAATAATCTAGAACAATTCTATATACAGTTTCCTTTTCAAATAATTCTGACACTGGTATAAAGTAAAATTTCTTGACTCTTGAGTGGATGTTCTCTTATCATCTACATTTTAATCACCACTCACACTTGATCAAATTCAACAAAGTTAAATATTGATATTGCAACTGGTTTCAAAATGGAACATAACACATCTGCACTTCTCATTGGCTCAACTGTGGAATCAAAACGTCATCAAAGAGACCTGGTCCTGGGTGGAACTTTACATGTTGGCCACAAAACTCTCTCCTTTCTTAATGCTACCCTTCAGTTCTGGGAGGGCACTTTCAACAAGTTTGGATTCAAACTCAGACAGTTTGCCCAAGCCAAGGTTCTTCTCCATGCCGTTGGGTCCCAAGAGGATAGGGGTTGAGAAATATGTGGCCTCTGTTATGTTGGATCTGAGGGAAAACACATGGTAATGAAGCCATACAAGTGACAAGAATCTGATATTAACTATCCACAAGTTTTCTGCAATAATGCCATGAAATAAAACCAGCCGGAAGTGCAGTCTGCCAGCAGTACCCACCTGACATATGCACACTCCACTACACCAGCCTCCCCATTAAGAGCACGGATCATTGAGAAGGCAAATCTGGCACCAGCATAGGCCATGGAGAGAGTGGCAGATCCTGCTCCAGCCTTGGCCTTCACCACTTCAGTGCCAGCATCCTGTTGCAAAGGAAGTAATAAGATGTACCTTTAATAAATGTGAGAACAAGAGAGCTTTAGATTGTTTCAATGAAATAGATCAGTTACACAAATTTTTTGGCCTTGGGATTATAACAAACATCACTTTAACTTGCCTGGATCCTCTCTGTGAGTGCCTTAAGCTGGTCTGCTGGGAACTCAACAGCAGGTGTGGCTTGGGAGATGAGAGGGATGATGGTGATTCCAGCATGACCTCCAATCACAGGGACATTAACTTTGGTAGGATCGAGACCCTGCAGTGACAAAAATAATGGCATAAATAACAACACCACAATCAAAGCTTCCTTTGACTGTTGACAGCACCACAGTTTTCAAATCTACTGCCACAAGTACCTTGAGTTCTGCCACAAAGGTGTTTGCTCGCACAATGTCCAGTGTGGTCACACCAAAGATGCGGCTGCTGTCCACACCAGCCTTCTTGTACATTTCAGCTGCAATGGGCACTGTGCTGTTTACCTGCAAAACATGAAAATTAAAACCTCTAATCTTCTAAATAAATCGTATGTTACATTTAGTCTGATTGATCACTGTACAATAAGAATTTTCACATGCCAGTCACTTCTTATTTTCACTTTCATGATAGTTAAAAAAAAGATGACTTGAGAGAAAAGACAAAATCTTGGCTTGCATTCAGCATGCATTGGCTTGAAGAAAATATGAAGCATACAAGTTTAGGTAAAGCAGTGATTTTTTGCATTCCTTGTTATAGATTAAGGAATGGATTATGTTCATGAACTGAGGTTCCACTGTAAATTCATATAATATATAATGATATTTGAAGCCCATTGCACATGAAAAAAGTTATGCTATCTTTCCCACTGCTCATGTGTAATTTCTTGCTTGTCCCGACATAACAACATCTATGACTGACCCAAAGGTTCAATGTTCAGTAACTCACCGGGTTGGAGATAATGCAGATCATGGCATTGGGACAGTTCTCAGCACAGGCCTTAGCCAGGTTGGCAACGATGGAAGCATTAGTGTTGAACAGGTCATCTCGGGTCATGCCAGGCTTGCGGGGCACTCCGGCAGGGATCACCACCACCTCACAACCCTTCAGAGAGTCCTGTAAAATACACACTACTGTAGTCAGCATTCCAATATGTAACATAATTATATATTTTTCATAATATATTTCAAGCAAAACAGGCATGCATAACATTTCAAAACTTATACCTTTCTAACATTCTGCAAACCGGCAGATCAAATAGAGCACAAAAATGAGAATGCTGCAAATTTAATGGCTATACATTGATGTAACTACAAAGTAATTTTATTGAAGGCATAATAAAGTGTTTGACTGGATGCTTACAGCTAGTTGCTCTGGACCCACATAGCCAGTGACTTTGGCTGGGGATTCAATGTGGGAGAGGTCAGCAGCCACGCCTGGTGTGTGCACAATATCGTAAAGTGAGAGTTGAGTCACCAGGGAGGAGTTCTTCAGCAGCATGGAGAGGGGCTGACCAATCCCTCCACTGGCACCCATAACTGCAACCTTTCTTTGTGCCTGGAGAAAGGAAATAAGAATAATAATAAATAAATGGTAGGGTTTCCAATCCAACCACATCAGATACAATCACAAGATATATCTAATATAGAGCGGTTGGTGACTTTGCTGTAAATGTAAGGAAACTGCGAGCCATGCATGTAGTATGGCTGTAATATGACTCAAGTGTTGATAACTGGGATTGGTGGGCGGCAGGATATTAGGATGTCACGGTATCTAGTCTACATCAGTGTCCTGCCAATCACGCACTTCCTCTTGTGGGATCAGTCATGGGGCCACCAATGATGGCTTTTCACAGTCAGTTCAGTTAAAGTTTTCTTTTGTTTTAGGAAAGACAGACATTCTGATAGAGGCTCACTGTCATTTGTTAATATGGCTACTCTGTGGATGGAGGTGAAGCAAGCAGTGCTTTTCCAATAGGAAAAAAGTCACTACCTAAGTGAGATACATTATTTAGCAACAGCAATATCCAAGATGTGATATACAGACATAAAGAAGAGGTTCGCAGTTCCACAAGTTTATTAATGACAACACATAGCAGCATGCATCTCCATTGCCTTGAGAATCTATTCATCACACCAGTAAGATATAACATTGTTTGACATTTCATTAGGTTAGGTTAGGTTCAGGTTTTAGAGGGAGGTGGCTTGGATAGCTTACGTTAAAAATAGGGGAAAATTAGGTTAAATTCCCACAGATTTTTTAATACACTTCCCTCCCCAAACCCATGATTACCACATACCTCCATACTTGGTCGTGGGGGAGGGGGAGAGAACATGGATTGATTACAAATAATTACCTAAATAAATGGGAATCCAATAAACAACTACTATATAATTAATATATAAAAAGAATATAATAGATCAATAACATATAACAAGGGCAGTTTCTTTGGTCTTTTTTTATTATTAGAAGTCCTGACATTTACAAAAGAGAGAGAGAGAGAGAGAGAGAGAGAGAGAGAGAGAGAGAGAGAGGATGAGGAGAGAGAGAGAGAGAGAGATGGAAGAGAGAGAGAGAGAGAGAGAGATGGGGGGGGGGGGGCGAGGAGGAGGTGGGGGGTGAGTGAGTAACCCGAGAGTCGCCAAGCCGGTATTCTTAATGTAAATCCTTATCTTTCTGTCAAGGTCACTGCGACTTCGATGACCTTGCCTATATCCTCGTCAGCCATCTCTAGGCCACGCACCTGCTACTCTCTCTCTCTCACACATACACCTTGAAATAAGACACACTTCCTATAGACAGAATCGATGCGTACAATAAACCTCATCACCCCACACCCTCATTTAACGATTGCCGTCTCCATCTCACCGCATTTGTCGTGGAAAAGTTCTTGGCACACTGTCCGAGGAGAGAAATCTGTGGCCTGGCTAGTCTGGAGAACATGGTGGTGGTGGTGGTGGCTTGGCAGGAGGTGGTGGTGAGTGAGGCCAGCTGACGATGGAGAGGAACACCGGCTGACTGAGGGAGGGAGGGAGGCTGCCACTAAGACCGTCTATAATTAAGAACGGTTTTTACTCTTTGTATTTTCAGCATTACTGGAAATCCTGGGTAATTGTTAAGGATGTCAATTTCTCTTTTTTGTTGGACTGGTATGAGTTTTATTTGGTAGAGATTCTTTAAGATGAGAATGATGGAGAAATGGAAGCAGACATCTATTTTTTTCCCCTTTGTTTTCTTCTTGTTAATGATTCTGAATATTCTGAATAGTATTTGATGATTTCATATACTTATCTAATGATGGATCCTTGCTATAAGGTTTATTTAACAATCAAAGTCCCCTAAACAGAGAACGATGGCAAAAATTGAAACAAGCAAGCATATAATTATTATGTAGGGAGAGCTTCCGTCGCAAAAAAAGGGAAAAAAAGAAAAAAAGTACTTCACGAACATAGCTACACGACATTGAATATTGAGTTTGTCATTATACCCACTAATCCTTACATGTAACACTATAAGAATCTCACTTCAAGACTGTGCTCTTCACATTGCTTGGCAAAGCAATCAAGGAATGTGGCAAGGCGGGAAATTCAAGCATCTCCATCTAGCATTGCACTGCCCCCTTCACATCATCAGTACTTGCCAAGGTGCTCCTGTAAAGTGCCTGGCAAGGAATTAATAACTATCTGAGATCCCCCTATTCATGTGTTAAGGTTACCATTATATGGATACCATGGACGGAAAGATGTAGTTTGATCAAACGTGCATTGAAATTACTTCATCCTCAGTGAGGGTCACTCATTATATATAGTATACATTTATCACTTAATTAAGTTTTATTTATATCCCATTAAGATTCAGTGAGTAATGTCAATTGTCGGTATGCACCTGTAACTCTTGCAGTTTTATTTGGTTCAGAGAAAGTTTAATAGTAAATAATCATCTGCAAACCTTGTGAATGATTAAATAAATGAATGAAAAGCACAGATAAATAAATCAGCACATAGATTCACATTCACAAGACACGGTAGATGTTATTTCATGGAAGAAAAGAACCAATAGATATTGAAATTTTGTATTCTTGATGAGACATGAGAAAGATGAAATACACAGCCATTTTCAGATTTGTTACAAAGCAATGGATGTCATCATATAATTCATGAAATAAAGGACAACATTATGAATAGTGAAGGAATCTTACACAACTAGGCTATGTAGTACTTTGGCTTCTGGACAACCTAAAATATTTTTTCATTCTAAAAATGTAACTGGATGAAAATAAGTAAATAAAAAAAAAAATACAATGTAGATTACATCCTGTAAAGCAAATAAATGTTAACTGTACACTTAAGGCACTTAGTACTTGTGAATTTCCTACAAATTAAAGGTTGTGGTAAGAAAACAAAACTTTAGCAGGAAATCACAACTGTAACATAATTTCTACTCCTTAATGAAGAAGAGGAGGAGGAGAAAAACATGAAGAACAAAGATGGTGGAAGAGAATCTCTGTTATATTTCTATTAAACCTACATGCATACATGAAAAATGCATATCACATAATAGAATATGTACTTTCTATCAGCTGTTTCCAATCTGACTCATTCCTTAGCGGCCTACAAAAATATAGGAAACTTGAGTGACATCACACAATTATTCACCATCACCAAGAAGTTTCCACTTGCAATCAACATATTTGTGACATGTATGTATGCATGTACTATGTGGAGCTTCTGATTACAAGACTCTCACACCAGAATAATTTGTAAAACTATACATCATATACACATTATGGTACAATATTTCTTATTGCACAAGAACCTGAAGACTGAGAATGCACATCTTATCTTTCACTGCAGCTTCTTATATCACAGGATTGGTTTAAATTATATCATTACTGGCTTCATTGCAGCTTTGCCTGACTGTACAATACAGTTTCACCTGTACACTGTAAGTTTTCATAAAGGATATTTGTAGTAATACATGAAGCATAACAAAAAGAATAAGTAAACAAACAGTGGGATGCTGTGATGTGAAAAAGTAAGAGTGACATAAGTTATAGATGTGTGTTGCTTTATTGCTCATCTCTGTCTGACAAGCTTTCTCAGTCTGTAATGGGCGGTATCCCTCATCCCGAGACACAAGTCACTGTGACACCCAGATCTCCACAATTTACTTTCCTCAGGTACCCATCTATAGGCCAGTCCAAAGGAAGCATAAACAGCTGGATAAGTTGTGCACGATCTGCCTCAGCCTGGATTTGAACTGGGACCTGGATATTCACACATTAGTCACAGCACCTCAATCTGCATCAAGGCATAACTGAAAATGTTTTTAGAAGTATGAAAAAAATACTGAAGAGTATGTGTGAATATGAATACTCATATGTATGTGTGTGTAGTACATACACAACTAAACTGCACTATTAGAGGCTCCTAAAAGTTTTCTTCATTCACAATGTATGCACATATGATCATAAATACAAACAATAAAACAAACTGTTTACCAATAAACTTATCAATTAACCTATCAATAATACTTTTCAAAATAGCACATAACAATTTTTTAAAACTGTGTAATTGAGAACAACATAATAATATATATATATAATCTAAAACACTTAAACCCACACCTAACAAAAACAAAGATGTAATGTAAACTTCTGTTCATATAAAAGAATACAAATAGCAAACACCCAAAATTAGTTTGGCTAGAAAACACAAAGAAGGGACCAATAAGATCCCTGCATTGTTTTACCTAATTTTGTTAATCATTACCTTGAGTGGTGAAACCTGAGAATCCAGCCCATGTTATTCACAGGGTGAGATGTATCAATGGAATGTTATAAGGAAAAATGTGACCACAAATAGTCAAGCCTATCTTAAACTGCTAAATATTGATGTCTCTTTCTCCTTTGTTTTTATACTATAAAAAACCACCATCATCTAATTTCTAGATCTTAAGATGACATCAGATTATTGCCATAATTCAAGTTACTTTTTTAAACTTCCCACCTTTATTCTCAATTCTGAAAAGCATGTGTAAGAATTAATTAGGTAAAATAAAATTTTCATAACTGGCATCCTAACTCATAGCTTCTATTGACTACTTTCCTTTGATGGCATTAAATGTGTCACAATAGCTATAACAGTAAAGCTTTTACAGGTAGAGTCTCATGCCCATGTCATAAAGACCAACTCATAACTGTTTACTTACTAATCATTATTCCTAAAGACTAGACACTTTTAGTCTTTTTACCCCATAGCATTTAAAACAAAGGAGCTGAATTCATATTTCAATTTTCCCACAACACAAATTAGTTACCAATCACATTTGAATTCTCATGCCATGAATAAATAATGAACCTCCATGAAGATGGAATCCCCAGTAATTAGATAATGGACAGAGTACACTGTGCCAGACATCATTTGTCATTTGGCGCTATGGTCTAGGAAATCAAATGTCTAGCAAGTAAAAATTACAAATAACTAGATGTGTCACAATTCAACATTAATTGCCACAGCCAAGACGGAAATCCCAAGTGTTCTCTTGTGACCCATGAGCGTACAATTCAGTAACCATCAGTAAAGACCAGCTGGCAAAACTTACTGACCTACCAATGCCACATCACTCCTACTGCACTTCAAACACAACAGGTGGTGACAGGTCACTACAGATTTACTCAGAATGGATAAAAAATAATAAAAAGTAATGAATCAAAATATAAACTATACTTGAGTAATCTCAAATTTTTGTTGTATGCTAGAAATATTATTGAATGACTTAAAGGAATGCCATAATAACTAAGTTGCAAGTCAGTGTGTATATGTAATGATAGTCATAAGAAGGGCAATTGTAGCATCTACTGTGCATCAAAAACATAGTAATATATCAAGCTGACACATCTTATATATCTTGTAGCCAGTCAGTCCACCTAAACACCTTTCATGGACAAGGATATTGCTAATACTGACTGACACTTCACTTGCTTCCCGAGGCTTCAGGCGTAGGATTGTCATACTGGGCATAACTCAGCCTGGTGCCAGCCAACTCAATCAGGTAGCGGTCAGGATTGTCTAGCCAGTCTGAACTGTTCAACTTGACCTTGCGGCGACTTTCAACATCCTTCACTTCCCTCTTCTTGAGTTCTTGTTGTGCTTCCCTACAGCACACAGACAAAAGAAAACAGATCATAATGAGACAAATTAAAGGAATTATTATAAAACACAAAAAACAGCAAAAGAAAATGGATAGCATAAACATTAATATTTCACAGCTTTTCAACTCATTATAAAAGATCTTTATATAGTAGAAAAACTTGTAACTTTAAGAACCAAAGAAAGAAACTGGATAACACTAACTTTGCTTCCAAGGTGCTGCAGCCCCACACCTCTAGTGACTGTAGCTTGTATGGGATCTTTCTGTAGGTGACCAGGCTGAGGTTCATGTCCAGGGTGAGAGCTCGATTAGTGCTATCTGTACCCACTTGTAACCCAGTTGGGAAGCCACGAGATGTCACATTGAAATAAAGGATCTTGGGACCACCTGGAATGACATAGGTAATAAGTAAACAACACGAGATTCTGAGTCAAAATGCCACAGTCTATACTAAGCAGAGATATATGTACTATATATCATAATTTGTCTTCTTTTTTTCTCTAAATGCTTTTCTTTCCAAATAAGAGTTAGATGATCTTCTTACTTTCAACAATCTTGTATTCTGGAGTGAGATGTAGACAGCGGGCGTGCTCACCACCCCAGAAGTGCTTGGAATCCCGCCACTCCTCATCACTTGCCACACAGAACATGTTTTCACCTTCTGTTGTGATGAACATGAGAGTGGCACCATGGTAGCCAAACACATGATGCTGCAACCTGCACATATACCCACCATTATTCTTCCCTTCTCACATTGACAAATACTTCATTACTACTCCCAATAATTCCAGCAAACCTGGTTTCAAAGAGTATTAATTAGCATGAAGTGTTAAGAAATAGTTATGCATTCCAGAAAAGTTTCTTGAACAATCAAATGATAACTACTCAAAAAACACAGTCCACTACAAATTTCTAAATAGAAACTAAATAGAAAAAATCATTCAAATTTGACTTTTCAAATGCTACAAATGAATATACAATGACTCAGCCTGAATGTAACCTTCCTTCAGAGGATGTAGTCACCTGTTAATGCTGAGACCATGCTCATCACTGTTGTACAGAGGGACCCAGTGTGTAGGACTCACAGCCAGGACCTGAAATATAAAATCATGCTAATATGTATCAGAGAATGAAACTAAGATTACCAAATACTCCAAAGAAAATTAATAAGGGAAAGCCTAATCACAGTAAGGCACAATGTCACATCACTTCAGTTAACATCAAATGATACTGACAAGCAAGAAATATGCCCACCATTTTATCGATGAAAACATGAGGGTCAAGGAGGAGATTGTTGGAGGAGGGATGTGGCCTGTTCTTCTCTGGCTTGGTATACAGGAGGGGCAGAGAGCAAGTCAGTAGCCATATGAGGGCTGGGTGGAGGCTCACACACGTGGACTTACCCGGGCAGTCCAAGATGGGGGTGTCTCGGTCATCCTGGGAAGGAGGAAGAAACACTTACAAAGATGATGTTTATACAATACCTTCCAAATGTATACTGACAAACTGCTGAACAAAAGTATTGCAGTCTGTGAAGGAAGTTAGGTAGTATAAAGGATACAGAGTGTATTAAGGATGGAGGACAAAAAAGAAAGAACATAAAACAAATTATCGATGAAAATCAATCTAAAACATATTCTACACAATAATCACAAGTCTTTAAAAAATTCTGCAACACTTTTTGTCATCTGTGCTTCACCTCTGCCTCCTCTGTGTTGTCCAGAATGGTGCGGTGGCCCACTGTCAGTGTGTGCATAATGTTACGGTGGAGCCACATCAGGAGGCGGGAACAGTGCTGACACAACCAGCTGTGCAGGTACTTAGTGTTGATGCTTTCCTTACCATGCATCTGTTGAGAGTACAAAAAGGCATACAAGGTTTAACATGGACTCTACTGGCACTGGATGAATTAAGATGCTTGATACATATATAGGGAGTGTTCCATAAGAGCAAATGCTTGTAGAGTTTTCCAATTACCCAAATTTAAAAATAAATAGAAAAGTTAGAGAAAAGCTTAGAATTTATGACACCACAACTGATTTTTCTTAGCTACGTTCTTATGATTATTCAAAAATGTTCCTCTACATGCCTGAAAAAAAAAGTTGCATAAAAACACAATCTACTGACTTGCGTTGTATAAATGTGTGACAAATAATACTTCAAACTTCTATCATGATTAAAACCATTACTGCAACTACAGCCTCTAAATCAAATAAGTAAATAATTAATGTAAAAGAGATGACTCACCGCACCACGGACTAGTGCCATCAGGATGTTGTCCGGCAAGCAGCAGGTGCGCTGGCTACACGTGGAAACTTGATGGGCAGCAGAGATCAAATCAAACACATCACCTTTGCTTATTTTCTCTTGGTCTCCGGCATATAGCTAAACAATTTATCAGTTAGATTAATAAATGATAAAATTTTCATATATAAGCAAATGAATAAGCAACAAAATACAAGAATTTTTACATGAACTTAAACAACAAAAGAAAGTGAATAAGAACAAACTTTTATATAAAACTCCATCTGTTGGGAGTCAGAGAGAAGAGACATCAAGTGAGTGGCAGCAGCTATGAAGGCATCACTGGAGAGGACATCTTCTTTGTCCACAGGACACTGCTCTGCATCAGTGGTGGTGAGGGAATCACCTGCCTCTTTCTGCCAGTGCTTCATCAAGTACTGAAACAGCCGTTTTCCAAGGGGCTCACTGGACTTAGTGATGTACTTCTGCAGGGAGAAAGGATCTTTCAATGTCATGTGGCATGAAATACTCTTGAGTTATATAACAGCCACTGGTTTAACCTGTTATTTCTTAAATGAATGCATGAATCTGTATGTAGGAGCAATAGTCTTCTCTGAATTTACAGTGAGGATAATATTACTAACAAGAAAATGAGCATTATAAATGTCAATTAAAATATTTTATAATAAAATGATTAATGGTAAACAAATGTATGATATTACTTAAAACCAGAAACATGAATCACAACTTACAATGAAGACATTCCTTGTGATGCCATCAACATTTTCCTCAGCCAGTGATTTACACACCAGGATCTGTTGACACAACATGTTATTGACAATGAAGTTCAACTTGAATAGGAAAAGGACAATAAGGAAAGCAATGACAAAAAAAAGTATTATTTCACTGTCTGTAATACTGTTTGCTCTTTCCAATGAATCCTAAAAACTCTCACTGACTATAGCTACCATATACCAAAGCCATACATATTTTTTGTGAATGAAGAATCCCCTCCGCATCTCCCTGCCTTGTGCTTCCTCACACTAAATTATAAACCCCAAAGTTGCTCATCTATGGACAGTCATGTGCATGTCCCCTGATAAGGACAGCGAAGGAGACATCAAAGTTAGCTGAGGAAAATCCCTGTTGCTAGAAGAAAAGAGGCTAGAAGGAGCCTCTGCACTTGAGGTGTTGACTGTACCTCTAAGACCATATTGTTGCCATCTCTACCTTAGAGTAACCTGACCACAGGGTGCAGTATGAGGGATTCACATGTCAAGGAAACAACTGGCAATACCGCACTACCAAGTATACACGGGAAAATAAACTTTTTTTTTCATCATCAAACTGAAAACTATTTAAAAAATAAAATGTCATACATCATAACTTATAATCACAAACTAATTAAGGCAAAAGATATCAATATGAAAAAGAAAAAGGTGTTCAAATATCTGTCAACAGTGAATGTGACACCAATGTGAAATAAGAAATGCTAAAATTATTCTGGTTTCATTACAGTGGTTGGTTGGCTGTAGGTGGTGTGGGTAGTAGGTACTACAATAACATTTATAAAACCAAGGTAAACAATACCATGATCAATACAAATTATTTTCAATGGATAATGGCTCATCATTGGTTGTCTTTCTTGGCAGTCTTCACACAGTAAGGAAGAGTAAGGATGGCAGCCCTACCTACCCATGTCTGCTGCACCTCTAAAATATTCTGAATTAAAACTATCATATGTGACAATTAAATGACACCCATACCATGCAACACTGCCCCAGGAACATGTAACAACACCACCAGAATAAATACTTTGACTAATGTGATTTAGTATTTCAGTGCTAGGCCAGGCAACTCTTTCAATGATTCTGTCCGTGGCACTGCCCTGAGGCCCTTCCTGGCCCTCTCACACACTCATTACGCTTGTTCACACTCTTCAGCTAACTATTTAATCCTAGACACAACTTCATCATACATATTCCTCTACCCCATCATGACAAACCATAAATAAGCTACCTTTGCCAGCTTGATTACATATTCTGGAGGAGTGTCCTTGGCAATGGTCACCTGAGGCCCGCTAGACCACTGGAATCTGGTTGCCCCAGCTGCCTGCCCCACCGGGAGGGTGGAAGCGGGGACTGTCTGCTGGTTGCCCATTGCCTTAGAAGAGGTGCCAGCCAGGTAGTGCAGAAGTTCCTGTAGCCTAGACGCCTTCAGCACCCTGCGGGACAAAGGGCCGTGCCTGCGCCCTTCACTCACCGCACTGACCACTTCTCCAAAGCGATTCATTCTAACACGAACTATACTTTTCCTCAATATATAGCACAATTTCCAGTTTGATTCGGCCTATCACTTGATCGTTAGTGCATTGGAGTCAAGAGTCATTAGTAGTGATTCCATGACGCACATTGGGGCACAGTTGAGGCTACGTGCACTGACTGTGTGTGTGTGTGTGAGATGTGTCTTGCAACACTCTTGCTGCTTGCTCGGAAGACACCTCTTTTCCCCCTACACATCACTCCACTGTCATTTTATTTCGCTTCTCCCACCCGAGTTATCACCAGCACTGGATGGTCGTGGTGTCCAGGCAGTCCAGCATTACGCAGTGTTTATGAAGCAGCCTCATTGCATAATATTTCACTAGGGAACCCCAGCACTGGCCCTCCCAGCTGGCGTCCCCGAGCGTAGCACTTCAGCACAGGTCTGTTTACCCTTCCCTCATTGGCATTCCTGGGTGTGTTTCAGCAGGGGAGGGAGTGCGAGGACAGGAGGTGGGAGGCCTGCACCACCACAAGTAGGACTGACTGAGTGTCTAGGAGGTGGGTGGAGCTAACACGCGAAAGCTTTTGACCTTTGGGAGGGGAACAAAGTGTGTCAAGGCAGCTGTGTGTAAGGGAAGGAGGAGGAGGAGGAGGAGGAGCGAGGGGCCACTGCTGCTTCCATCACACCAGACCCACCTGCCCACACCTGACCCTCCTCAGTCCTCACCCCACATGTCACTTTGATCCCACTCTCAGATAATTTCGCCCAAATAGGCCTATACAACTAACTACAACGTCCTTGGTCATCTCCGTGCCCTATAGCTTTAATGTTGTAGCTTGTCACCATAGTGCTTTGGTGGTGGATGTTTTTACCTGATTGGGGTACCAGGTGTGTGTGTGTGTGTGTGTGTTTGTGTATGTGTGTGTGTGTGTGTGTGTCAAAAAAGGGTCATCTTCATCCCTGGAACAATTAATGTTAACTCTCATGTGCATGTGCTCCCTGTAGTATATTCAATTTTATTTTATTTTATTTTTTTAGTCCTTGTGACATGAACTTTCTGATCACTTGTTTTGATAAATAAGTTTAATTGCATTGTATTAAAATTTTGATGAAGTTTACTTCTAAAGCTAAATCTGGAAAAAAAAAGGTGTGTAAATGGCAGAGGACTATAAGTAAGTTAATGTGATTTCTTATACTAGTACCAGAGTATATTGACACTGGTTTGCCCTTATGAAAATTTTCCTACTCTCTCTCTCTCTCTCTCTCTCTCTCTCTCTCTCTCTCTCTCTCTCTCTCTCTCTCTCTCTCTCTCTCTCAAATGTACCAATATCTTTACATCAGCCTAACAAGGAAGTAACCATTTAGTAGGTGAGGCTCATCCAGCTTGAGGGAAGTCTTTTTTTTTTTTTATTAACCAGGAAATCTTCCGGTGTAACGAGTGGGGACCTCAAGCTGGAGATAAGCTCCCTCCATAGTTGTTAGCTTTTGTCTACTTGTTGAAATTCTACTTGTTTTCTCTCCTATGTAGGACTGAAACTGTTGCTGTAATGTGTGCTACTAATACCTGTCTTTCTGTAAGGGAACATATATTTCATCTCTGTTTCCTGGTGACATCCCAGGGTATTGAAGGTTAAATTGTCAAGTAAATCACTTTCCTTCTACTTACAAGCTGCAGGGAACAATGACCTTAAAAGTCTCTAGAATAAGTGCTCCAACTTTCTACATGGTAAGGTTCTGCAAGAACTATCTTGCTTTAAAAACATATATGTAAAAAATAAGGATTGTGATGCTCAATACAGGTGTCACTACTTCACAGTTCTTTTCTTGCTGGCAATATTACTGAAGTAAGAACTCTCCATTCAGTATAGATAGTATCACAGTAAGGTAAATATGATTTGAATAGTACTTTATAATGGTTATGATATTAGTGTTAAACATCATTACCAAATGCCACACAACATCTGCTGGCATTTCTTGGCATGATGAAGTGTATTAGGTCATATCTCTGCCTTACATATCAGTGGCATTGCTACATACTGCTCCAGCTTGTTTGAAAGGTCATAAAAAGGCAAGCAAAAAAAGGTAACCTCAGCACATATTTCCTGGTTCACTCACAGCCTCAAGGTCAACTTCCATGTACTGGGAGTCAGACCACACCTTTAATATATGGGGCTCCCCAGCTACTGAGCAGTGTGACCCACAGGAAGAGAGAGAGAGAGAGAGAGAGAGAGAGAGAGAGAGAGAGAGAGAGAGAGAGAGAGAGAGAGAGAGAGAGAGAGAGATGCTCTTCTTAAAGAATATATATAAAAAAGTATCAGAGAGAGAGAGGAGACGATTTACATCATTATTTTGTTGCATTCATTTTCTACCTACTCATCAAGGAAGTGAAAAGACAAAAGTGACAAATGTTGTGAGGGGATACAAATGGTGTGGTCCAGGGATCATAATGACGTATTACAGGTGTTTCAGAATGTCGGAGGAAGCAGAAGTACTCTCTGAGGATACCCTTCCAGAAGAAGTGGAGATGGTAGTGGAGAAGATTAGCAACACTACAGTGGAATTTCGTGTCCCAAGGGTCAACTGTCCTGAACACATTGTAAGCATGTATCAGAAATGTATTCTTTTAGTATGTATTTGTTTAATATTGATATGTTGAACTTGAACTACATTCACACTGTCTTATCAGTCTTATTTGTGTCTGCATCTATCTTGTCTTTCCTTTCCTTGACTTGATATGCATTCATTTTTGTCATCACCATGTATGTGAAGGATTGTTTTGTGTTTTAGGCACAAAATTATTAAAGTGTTATATATATATATATATATATATATATATATATATATATATATATATATATATATATATATATATATATATATATATATTGTGATCATAAGGGAAGTTATATGTAATCAGTATTTCATCATAATTTTTACAGTTTCATCATATCATTGCCGTTATCAGACTGACCTTCAGGTAGTGACACAAAACAGGGTAGGAAGAACCAGGAATACTGACTGAAAAGGTCATTAGTGCAACCTTTTGCTGTCTTGGTCACAGTTGTGGTGTCCAGCACACCCTCTGTATCCATGTCACAAATATAGAGAATTATTATCAAAACAATGGAAAGTGTCTCCCTTTCCTGGTTATATATATATATCTGAAGAAGAGTAATATCTTTGAGTCATATTTTGTGATAATGGATGAAAAATCTGGGAATGTAGTTTTTGTTTGATTTGGTGCTTAACTTTAAATCTGCTATTAATTACTTTGATTTATTAGTCCAATGCCATTACTCATAAACTGGTCTTTAAACAACAATTGTCTAGCTCATATTTAAATCTTTTGACTTTGCTTTGATTTACTCATGAAATTGATTAGATTTTCTGTTCAGTGATACAAATTACTGACTTGAAATACTTTGAGATGTTAGTAGATTAAATCCTTGACATTTCTAAGGTATCTATAGGGACAAAATTCTCTGGAAATTATATATATATATATATATATATATATATATATATATATATATATATATATATATATATATATATATATATATATATATATATATATATATATTGTGAACTAGGAAAAAGCATTTACAGGAATAACACAATAAAATTTCATAAAATGTTTCCTCCTTAAAGATATTGGTAGTGGATGTGTGCCGGGAGGCAGGAAACACACCCTACAGACTTGCTGATGGTTCCAAGTTCTCAGCACTGTACATGGTGAAGCGGGCACTTACCCTCTTCCTGCAAAACAAACATGCCATTGATGCAAGACATAAGTTTGCTTTGGTGTTGCTACATGACATACCAGTGTGGGTAAGTGTATGTAGGCTGAATGTAGCATGTGAATGTATACATTTCTTGATTTCTGAACTCATGTGCAAGCAAGGATTAGTTCACCATCCATCCATTCATTCCCTACCAAACACTTCCTTGTTCTGAACTGTAGCTTGGACAGTCAGAACAGCATCACAAATAGTTAGTTATTTAATGGAGTGCTCATCATTTCTAGGTTAGTGACTTCACAAGTGATCCCCGGAAAATCATCTCTGATTTAGAATTGGCTGAAGAGAGACCAGCTACTGCCCACTGTGACTTGAGCCTCGTGTTTGAACTTATTGCACACCAGATTTCCCTCCCCAAGTGCTCCAATCCGTCTGTTGTGCCTCCTCCTCACATGTATAGAACCAGTAAGTCCAATTAATAGCCTTTAATCTCAGCTGAATACATTGTACTGTAATTGTTGTTGTTGTTATTTTGATTTATACTATCTGACATCCTTCAAAAAGATGGGCAGCCAAACTGAGGTGTTTGTATGCATTCACACATTTTTGCAGACACAGACAAGCACAGCAGATTTCATTTATCTGACTAATACTGTATTTTTATTGCAGTTTTGATTTATGGAAGATCACTCTGTCTACCACAATTTCTACAAGGAAAGGAGCTCTTCTCTCACCTCACCCAGAGTCCTCACTTTGTCCTTGATGTTTTATACACTCATGAGTCACCCTCAGACAACAACAAATGTGAAGTGAGTGGATTTCATGCATTGTAAAATATCTGCTTTTATTATACACCATTCATGAGTGTTAATGTTTTTATTAAATACATTTATTTTCAAGATATTTGTCATACTCACTCTATTTACTCGTAGAGAACCTTCGAATCCTTATGTATTTATTAATGCATATTTATAGATCATGCTCTTAAGTTCTTAGATCTTTACATTAAATGACTCCCATTGTTTTATTGTTTTTCATGGCTGCCATCCCACATGTATAGAAAATGGTTAGTTTTATTCCTGCCTGGACCATCATCTTTTCCGTCACTGATTCATTATATAATGGGAGTTGTGTTATGGGTCTATAATGTTTATCATCACACCTGTACAACTTAAATATGCAATAGAATAGGATTTTTCTCAATTCTTCACAAATTTACTCCTATGTTTGTTAAGACAAATACTTACCTGTATCTTCCACAGGGCATATTTGATTTGCTTTGTGGTCTTGATGAGGGAGGCTGGAGCTACGTGTTGGAGGTTTCCCGCAATGCTACAAAGCTTCACAACTACTTTGGCACACTCCTGGCACATCCCTTCCAGCGTCCCATACAGAAGGATATCAATTACACACTGGTGCCAAAGGATTAATGTTTCACATTAGAATTTAAGTCCTAACATACCCCATGGTATGAATTATTTTATACCAAAGGAATGATATTTATCATAATAAGACGTAAGTCACCTTTGGTACAACATGCACTCCTACCCTTTGTATGTTGTACCAAATGGTTAGAGATTTATATTTTTTTATGTATACTTTCTACATTTTTCAGAGCCTAATTTGGTTTGATTATAAAATATCAAAACTATATCAATTAATCCGTTAAGGGGACTGGTAACTAAGTAGGCATTTGTTGTTTTGTGTTGCCCTTGGTCAGCTTTCCCTTCTTACATAAGAAAAAAAATCACGATTCTTCCCTGTTTATAAAATCGATCTTGAACTCAAGATTGTATTGCAACTGCGCATTTAATATCTTCAATGCATAAATATGTACATATACCATGGAAGTAAAATAAAGAGCTTGACTGCAAGCCAGGTTTTTAGAAACTTTGCATTTCATTACCCATCAACAAATCAGAACCTTACATGTTTCCCAATGAGTGATCACCTTCCAATTCCCCTAAAAAGGCTTTTATTTTGACCTGCAAATAATGCCTGCTGTGTACTTTTTTCCCTCTATACCATGATGGTCCCTCACACACACAGGGACAGGAGTGCCAGCTTTCTGCCAGCTAAACTGAAAGGTCAAAATTATTGTTAGAGTGGACAGGCACCACAGCAGATTGCCTCTTCTGGTGCTTCTCATCTCCCAGTGCAATGGGTGAAGAACAGATATGTAATACTTTACTAGAATGATAGAATTCAGGGTGTTTAGGAGATAGAAGACAATATTTCAACTTTCATCTCGCTTTACCACAATAAACAACACAATATATATTCAACAAGACAGATAACATACATATCATTTGATCCTTGACTGAATGTACCACCAATTATACTTTAGACAAGTTAACATTACTATGTCAGTGATGCTCAGCAAGGCAAATGGTCTGCACATCTAGGTAACTCTCGTTTTCATGGCAAGTTGTTTGTGACTGCTGGGAAAGTTACTTGTCTATACTGAAATACTATGAATCAACAACCTTACAAGATAAGTCCTCTGCACTAATAAGGTTCTTAATATGTTTTATTTGTCAACACTTATGAGATACTTCAGCACTACATTCATTATGCTACAAGATAATAGTGAAGGAACCCACACTCCTCTCATGTCTTGTCTTGCTTCACCATCCCCACCTAAAGCCACAGGTTTAGAGGAAGGCTTTGGTAGGATGGTACACTGGCAAGTTCTGTTCTGTCACACAGGTTTTATGTAGACACTTTCACCACTTGGTACATTTCTCACACTTGCCATAATTTCAGGAGTCAATGAAGTACTCTCCTTTACTTTTATATTGTCTGAGCAATCATTGCATACCCAATGTCCCTGTGCAAGCATGTACACTACTCAAGAGTGCAAACACTAAAACTGACACACACATCAGGGACACCATAAGGAAGGCAACACACTGGTTGTCAGGGTTAAGGCAACATGATTTGCCCATAATTATTTGGTAGATTTGTCCAATAATTAGTATGCTTCAAGGTTATAATCTCAATTAACTACAATTTTTTATTTTCCCCAAAGAAAGGGCTTTAAGACTTTTAAGACTACGACAAGGCCGCAGCAGTGTTGGGCCTCCTCTACCTAAAGGGAAAGTGCAGATGATAACCTCAGGGATTATCTTTGCATTTTGTGAGACTGGCACCAAGAGGAATGAACTATCTACCTCATACATCTGAGCACACAATCCCTCACCTCCAACACATACACACACATGGAAAAGGAGAACCACCACCATCAAGGAACAAGAAAAGTTTCTGGCTAGTTATCATGTCAACAAACTTTAACATATGAAGTACTTTGACTTGACGACTTTTCCTGCTCTTCTCTTCGACATGGAACTACCACTCAGCCAAAAGCTAGAGGTTACAGATACAGATAGATGACGTTACGAGAAGTATGTGGAAATACAAACCATTTAAATTGTTGACAGATGATTAAATGACCTCAGTTTTAAAAAACTATTTGGTCTTCAATTCTCTAAACATCAAGACCAGTAGGTATGCAACAAACCAATGAGGTCTTGGCACAAATTTGAGACTTGCACTAACTTTTCCCATGAAAACAATTATGTAGTTACAACATTGCCCAAGACCCACAGCAACACACACTGCTGGGTCTGTTCATGCAGGGGCCGGTACTCCATTACTCCAAAGCTGTATTAACAAAGGCATCATCTATGTACACTGCAATGCATTACTTGAAAGCTCAAATCTGATGAAAGAAAAAATATACATGTGTATGTATATAAGTATGCTATGACCCACAGCTTCAAGGGAGAATTTTCTAAAACCATGATAACTTTTTACGTAATTGTTATATTCCCTCATAGACTTCAAATATTGCAACCACAGATGCACAGTTTAATTTACATAATTTACAATGTTTCTTATAAAATATCTCACATTATTTAAAAGAAATATTCTGCCAAAAATATATCAATTAAAGCTTGCCATCCCAAAAATATACGATATACATTTATTGCTGTAAAAAAATGTCTTGCAGTAGAACAACTAAGTTCAATGCAACAGTGCATTTGACTATCAATGGATTGGAAAATTAAACAAACTCTAATGAAAACATACAGGTAGACATTCTCTTTTTGGCTCCCGGTGTGTCTTTTACTTGCCTGGAGGAGGATCCTGCACCACAAGGGTACCAGGGGTCACTACACTTGTCTAGGCCGTTAAATGAGTGCAATGAGACAACTACGGTGTGGGTGCTTCTATAGTTACAATGATGACGGACATGTATTTACAATGACATGATCGTTTGTGACTTGTTGTGAGGCTCCTTGTTTCCCTGCCCGGCATGGGTCACGAGACAGCATTAGGAAGATGTCCTCCTAATGCAAATAAAATGTCCAACCATTTTTGTATCAATGTAACTGTCCATCGTTCAACTCCCTTGTGGTATGTTGCCTTACACTCTTAAATGCTAGCAATACTGAGGTCCACAGGTTTGAAGAGTTACTAACAGTTACTAAGCGTGATCATAATAGGGAGATATGTGTTCTCACCCTGCTTTAGCCAAATGATAAAATACATGACCTTATTTTGATTAATATCACTTAATATCATCAATTCATGAAGTCAATGATTTGTGTATTGCTATGAAAAAATGAAGTATTCAACATTCTTAGTAGTGTTTTGTGTTACCATCTCTTAGAGGCTATGTACGGTATGTCTACCAATAGGTTCTACTTAACTGTTGTGATTATGCATCCTACCAGTTATTTAGTGGCTAACCTGGGGGCAAGGCCCAACTGGTAATGGGGAAGGCAGGGAGTCAGCCTACCAATTGTAGTTCTGCAGAGCTGTCCTGAGCTGGGGGTCACGCTCCACACCCGCCTCAGACTTGCTCAAGGGTGGCTCTTTCAATTCTTCCTTAAGGTTATTCCTTCCACTCAGCAGATCATCATATGCCTGTAAAAACACAATTTCTCTCAATTCTTCTTGATATCAAATTAATGCCTATAATTCTTTATGATGTACTTTAAGACGTATGTATATTTGTTACAGATATTTTTTTTTGTTCATTCCTTGTTTCAAATACCATGCCTTGTGTATCCCTTAAGGCACTGACACCATACAAATCCTTGACTTACATCCTGCACTCATTCCCTCCTTGAACATGGGTACAGTCTGTCTCACTGGCCCAGAATTGGAGTCATTTTAACCTTTAATAATCTTTTACTTACTATTTTAAAGAACTGGATTATCCTATGGGGAGATTCCAAGACCGAAGGACTTGATAGGAAAAAAATGTTATCAAATGATGATGGTCAATGGGAATGACCATTTTATTTGGCAGCTTTCATCTTCCATCTACCTTACCTTTATATGAGTATCACCTTTATTATCACATTCTCTTGAGTCCTCTCCATGTGACCCAACCATGTCTAAGTGGTTTTCCAGTCATTTTGTTCTTTTAGTCACCATATACCACAAAAAAAGAAAAATCAGAACTTGATTTTCAAGATCATATAGTTTGTATACAAGTTGACTTGACCAAAGTTACCATCATCCCACCACCAATACTGGGCAAGGTAGAAAATACATGTGTGAGAAAACATGGCATGCCAAAGAGAACTGCATGCAGAGAAAATAGTACAAAAGAGGAGTTGGTGCCTCAAGTCTCACTGCTATTATTGCACTGGTGTACCACATCCAATGTTATCATATGTAGATAACATCAATGAAGAGGGAATTTGAGGGGTTAAAGGATATAAAAATCCCATGCTTGACAGGAAGTTAACTTTTAAAGTCAAAGCTACTCATTTGAAAGGGTGGGAATTTGAGAAATGTATAATTGAATTCCTATAAATAATTGTAAACTGTAAAAAAATTAGTAAATAAAAATACAACAATGAGTTGGGATAAAAATACGGTAAAACTTAAAAAGGAACATGAAATGAGGCTGAGGCACTAAGCAGAATGAAGTTTTCATATCTACATTTTCTTAATCATTTGGGACACTAAGCATCATAAAGTCTACATATCTATATTATCTTTGTCATTTTTAAGCAATGCAAGTCATCCTGCTCTAGTACTACTCATGCCTCTAGGTACACCATCAGCAACACTTACCTGGAACCTGTGTTTGATGCTCTCATAGTCAGGGCTGAGATCAGGGGAGTTGATGGGGGAGTCCTTGCTAGGGAAGGGAGTGGGATTGGTGAAGTAATTTCGGAAGGGATTGGTCTCAGAGAAGAGTGGTTGAGTTGGCTGGGTATCTGTGGAGTAGTTGTAACCACCACCACCACCACCACTTCCTCCATCCCCACCACCCTGAAGGAAGGGATTGGTGGGGGCACCACCTCCACCTGGTATATCTAACATCCCATTTGTGGCATTATAGGTACCATACCCAGCATCAGAAGCCCCTTCATTCAGTTTCTGAGAGCTCAGGGCTCTAGGGATGGGGTTGGCTGGGACACCATGTGGGGCCAGAGCTGTTCCTTCCTCAGCCATCTCATGAGGATCTTCTTCAGGTGGCAGGTCAGGCTGGAATCCAACATCTTTCCGGTAGAAGTTGATGAAGATAAAGGCACCCAGGATGACAAGGGAGATGATACCATACGAGCGGAACACAACAGAAGTCCCTGAAATGACACACAAGTAATTCAAATTTCTCCGTTCCTGATAAGGTTCATAGACACAAACAATGAAATCAATACAACTATATATACATAAACACAGCCAGAATAAACCAGTAAAGGCCAAAGCATCCTAATTAAAGCAGTGTTAGAAATTACCAAAGAAGTTGACGAAAATTCCTCCAATAATGGCACCACAGCCCCTGCCAAAGCCGTGATGGATGCCCTGCAGGACACCCTGTGAGGAGCAGCGTAGGTGAGGAGGTGTGTTATGGGCGATGTAGGAGCAGCAGGCAGCCCACACTGCTGCATGAGTGATACCTGCAACACAACAACAGTTTCATATCATCCATGCTGCACAGATGATTTATTGCTAAAATGTATTGTTCTAGGCAAGTGTAAAATAAGAAATAGGTACATTACATTCAACACACACACATAGAAAAAGATGTGATGCTCAAGTTCATAATCATATAATTAGAATGTAATACTACAACTGTAATGACAAAGATATAATAATTTCTCAGTGAAGTGTCCTCAGTACTCACCCTGAATAAACTCAAAGGGAAGAACCCACCAAGGATTCCTCATCCAGGAAATGTAGAGGAAACGCAGGACATTTCCAGTCAGCCCTACACACAGGACCTGCACACAACATGATTTACACTCAACACATGACACATGACTGTAACTCAGAACAACATGACAAAGTGTATACAAAGCTCCCTTTTCTGAGATTGAAAACTGTTGATATGTTAAATTCTTACTAACTTCAATTAATACTCTTTTCAGAAGCTCACATCAACAATCATTCATTAAAGGCTGTCTGCAACTCATCTCATGGAAGATGCTGTTCCATTTCAACAGTTATCAAGTGGATCAAAGGCTGATTACATACATAAGCACATTCATACATATGAGCATAATGTAGTACTGTACTCATGTTCACATTTGATGACACATTTGGTAATACTGTACAAAAATACTTGAAATACACACACACACACACACACACACACACACACACAAATACACCTTACCTTCACATGGCCAATTTGGGTAATAAGTCTGAAGCTGAAGAAGTAAGCAAAAATCTCAGAGATGTGATTCATGATGCTGGCAATACCAAACACAGTGGGAGTACCTCCATAGTCCTGACAAAAGAGAATCACTTGTAAAGTGTTCCTTTTGTAGAAAGAAAACAGTGCTGGTGAATTCATATATGCAATTTCCTTAAGTAATATTTCAATCTGAACATGGGTAACTCCCAAGCCTCAACCTCTCAGACTGACCTGCAGATGCCAGAAGAGGAAGGCAAAGATCAGACCAATGCCAAAGCCCATCCACCAAGCCACAAAAAGGAAGGCTCCACACCGCAGGTTCTTAAACTCTTTAAGAACCACAAACCACTCAGGCATCTCCTTCATAGTTTGGGCAAAGATCTTGGTCTGAAGAGAGAACACAGCACCATCTAACCAACACTTCTTAACAGGAACTTTTATATTATAATTGCTGTTGATTATGTATGTATGTATCTACTTTCAACTATGAACACTGATAATGATCACTTTAAAATATAACACTGTAATAGAAAGTAAGTAATTCATAAAAAAATATAACTTTTAATGTCTATATTTAATGCCTATGTATTATATTACGTACTTTGATAGTCCCAATGGCTTCATCAATTTTCTGCCGCTGAGACTTGTGCTCTTGTAAGGGTATCTTTGGTTCATTCCAGGGACGGGGCCCATTGTCTACAGGCTCCTTCACCTCCTCCTGGACTGCACTTGGCATTGGCTCTGAGTAGTCAAACTGAACCAGAAAAATTCAGTCAAACATTGGATAACATGAATCAAAGTTCCCTATATGTCATGTGTCTATATATATATATATATATATATATATATATATATATATATATATATATATATATATATATATATATATATATAATGAAAAAATCACGAAAAACAAATAAATAGAGGCATATTACATCAACGTGCCACCATCCCTCCAGAAATTATTTTAATCTAATCCAAGAAGTAAGACAAATAGTGATAACATTATTCCCGAACTCCATTATGTCACGCAATCACTGACTAGCGTAATTTTACAACTACCGCAGCTAATTTGTGATGAATATGAATGTGTACAGACACAGTCAGTGAACTAACTTTGAACTGGGATGCTGTAATGAAGGCACAACCCATGAGGACACTGAAGACTGCAAAACAGATGGTGTAGTTCCTTTCTTTCTCATGGGGTCTGCAGGGATGGTCAGGGAAGGCGGTGGAGTGATCCAGAGCGATACCCACGAAGAACATAGCCAGACCCCAGCCAAGGGAGCCAAACATCCTCTGCCGCCCATAGTGGTCTGCTTCATCCCCAAGATATGTGAGCACCTGCCACAGAAAATGATTGGTTTAGTATTAATTAATCTATATGGCCATGAGGCAAAGCTGGCATTGCTATGGTGTGTGTTCGTGTGCCTCAGTGACTGTGATAATGCGATTTTCCATAATCATTGCCATCCACTTTTTTTTTTTTTTTTTTTTAGGTATTCATTGTTCTGTGGAGCTTCATCCGAAAATATTTCAATTCTTCTATGTACTAGAGGGCATTAACAATAAAGCAACCAACATATCTATCTTCTAAGCAGTGCACAACCCACAACCCACGTGGCTTACCGCGGAGTCGGCGAGAGTAATGGCGGGGCTGCTGAAGAACTCTCCGATGACCACCACCAGCAGCAGCAGGAAGAACACCTTCTGCACGTCAGAGGACTTGTACACGATGCTTGAGAAAGGAGGAGAGAGGAGTGCTTCCTCAGCTCCATGAAACTGGTCGAAGTTCACCTAAATTCAATACTTAGTGAGTTCCTTCATAGGTTGTAACTACCAAGCTTAAGGCACAGCTGAGGGCTGAACCCCGGCCTGGCAGTTGGTTGGGTCTGCGCGAGGAGACGCATCTAATCCTTATAGTACGTACAGGAAAACAGCATTTTACCATCCATTCCCAATAACGCTCCCTTAACGAGGCATTACTTCGAAAAAAAAAAAAAAAAAAAAGAAGAAAGGCAAAAGACTCACAGTGTAGTGAACGACGTGGGGTGATTTGCCAGTGACGTGATCAGGGGGCAGCGGCGTCTCGTCTCTCTTCCTCCTCCTTTTCGCAATACTTGGCATGCTGAGAGGAATGCTGTCCCACTGGAATGTTTCACCCATCCTCATGCCCGGGGAGGAGAACTGCTCGTTGGAGCCGACGGGAAGATTAACGCCCATGAAGGCCTCGTCCAGCTCGGGGTTGGTGATGAAGAAGTCATCTTGAGTCACGCTCCTTTTGTGCATAGGCTGTAGTGATCAGGGCACGCCTATGTTACTACGATATCAAAACCCTCATCCTACTAACATGCTAAACATTTGCCATCAGAGACACAATACAGATAAAGAGACTCGTAATGTTTTATTTTTTAAGTTATTACGTATTAAATGAAATAGATGTAAGACATACTGGTTATATTCTCTCTCTCTCTCTCTCTCTCTCTCTCTCTCTCTCTCTCTCTCTCTCTCTCTCTCTCTCTCTCTTCAATGAAATCAACTCTCATTAACAATATCGTATATCTTAACGGACTTTCATATAATCAGGAAATGACAAGTAGAACAGAGCTGTATTTCATAACTAATTTTTGTAAAAGAAATAATCCAAGTGCTGCTAAAAAAAAGAAAAGAAAAGAAAAAATATTCGAGCTCAGACCCAGTGGCGCCAGTGTGTGGCACGCAATTACTGAATGTGAAGCTGCTGTCACAAATAAAAGCGTGTGAGGCGAATGCCGATGAGGGGAAAAGAGAAGCGGCTTGAGGAGGAGCTTATGAGGATCATTGATTGTGACAACGCCCATCAAAGGCCGTAGCTCTCAACATGTAAGAAAAAGTCTTTGAACCGGAAGTCATTCGGTATAACAAGGAGTGGTAGGGGAAAGCGATGTAAAGCGAGTAAAACTACAGAAAAGCAAATTATTCATATCACACTTGGACTATTATTCCATCCGTGTTGCTATGGCCGTTGTGAAATAAAAGACACTTGCACGAGTGACGAAGAACTTCAAAGATCCTTGTAAATTGACACGCATCCTGCTATTACAAACCTTTGCCAATATTGGAACAATAAATTTCAAGGTTTATGTACGAGAGAGAGAGAGAGAGAGAGAGAGAGAGAGAGAGAGAGAGAGAGAGAGAGAGAGAGAGAGAGCATTGCGATATTCACCAAACACAGCTGGAAGTGACGTTACCGAATGAATTGAGCTAAAACATTCATTGCATGAGACTATACGCTCCCGTGCCTGAGAAGTGACGTAAACATCTGAGTTATGACGATTATCACCTCAATATCACCTCTGAACACGCCTGAGGAGGGGAACTCTCGTCCCCTACGCATACCACCCTTTCAAGTAACACGATACCTCCACGCCAGTCTTTTCCCTTACCGAGCAGTGACACCCGATACGTAAACTGAGGTAAAGCCAACTCGCTTCCTCTTGACAGTCCTGGATCAGCCCCAAGGCATTGATCGTAAATTATGGGCCAGCGTTTCCAGCCCACCCACCTGCCCAAAGGTTGTCACTTGAATCTTGTATCACGGGTGAGGGGAGGAGGAGGAGGAAAAGCTTGCCAAACATCTTCCCCTCCCCCCCTACCGTGTATCCCCCAGCTTCCCCCTCCACTCCCCTTCCTGTCAGCCAGAGGAGAGTGGGAGGAGCGAGGGGAGCCTAGCACAGCCGCACAGCCCCGCCAACGCATCCCAATAAACCACGCTAGGAAGGAAGAATTGCTCTTTGCCGCATCGCTCTCCCCCGCGCTTTCCTCCCCCCCTCCTCTCTCTCTCTTGGGGTCAGTAACATGTCAACAGAGAGAGAGAGAGAGAGAGAGAGAGAGAGAGAGAGAGAGAGAGAGAGAGAGAGAGAGAGAGAGAGACTTTCTGTTGAATAAATATAATAACTATAATAATCATAAAAATAAATAAAAGCGGCACTAAATATGACACCAAAGTTTAGAGCTAAGATACAGTTACAGTTAATATGTTTCATTAATGAAGAAAATAATAATAATAATCACAAAAGGGGAGGCACAACGCACCCTGGCGTAGGGGACCTCAAGAATGTGATGTGTTCCATTGAAGCTGACGCAGGAGGTGGCTGCAGGCTGGATGAAACCAATAGCCAGGGTGGAGAGGATCCAGGAGCCCACAGCACACAGCAGCATGGTCTTGCCCTTCTGGAACCTGTGTGAGGCAAGTCCAGGAGGAGGGATATGAGTAAGCGTTCCAGCCCTAAGCTTTGCGTTTCGTGAAAGGTTAAACTGTCATCAGCAAATTAAAGCTTAAAGATAAGTTGATAAGTTAATAAATTAAAAAAAGATGAACAGTATTTCATCTATTACTGTGAATGTAACGACGACTTCCTCTATTCATGAATTTTCCGAGATGAGCGCTGCGTTTATTTGTCGATAAACTGAGATATTTTTACAATGAAAGTTACTAATCCAATTAATTGTGAAAGTGTACAAGAAGCAAGAGGGGCAGTACAAGGTGAGTCACTAAAATGTGGACTAGTGGCGGCAATGGTGAGGGTATGTAGAGAGGAGCGTGGCACTCACTTGTCGGCGATGGAGCCCCAGAATGGAGCGGCGATGAACTCCACGAATGGCCTGATACCGATGAGCACGCCGGTCTGGAAGGGGTTCATGCCCATTTGTTTGAAGTACACGGCCATCAGAGGGAAGAGTGACCCGAAGGCGGAGAAGAAGAAGAAGTAAAAGGTCTTGGCGATGAGTAATTCCTGGTTCACGTTGTTGCAGAACATATCGATGAAGTCTGATCGCCCGCGGATCTTGTGAGTGGATTCCTTGGGCTCTGGGTAGGCTGTGGGATCAACCTCTCCATGGGCCTCAGGATCCACGTAGGGCCGCGACCCAGGCACGACAGGCATACTTTGAGGTTGATTCTGTGGTGCATTAGCTGGATCTATGTAGAACTGCCCTCCACCTTGCTGCTGCTGCTGCTGCTGCCCCTGCTGCCCCATGCCATACCCTTGGTAGTTGTCGTTCCGAACGGAGTCCATTTTGTAGTTAAGAAATGGCGTCCTCTGACTTTCAGGGGGTAGAGGACTTGTGAGCTGCTAAATGTTTTGTTCTAACAGCATCGAGGAGTGTATTACCACACCTAACTCAGCCTGAGAAGAGGCTGCAGGCCTCAGGCTTGATCTCTTGTGGGTGAAAGATAGTTCTCACTAGAACCCGGGTCGATACCAAGAGTCAAGTTTAGGGGAAGGCAAGGCAATGCGGTCACTTCCTGGCAGCCGTCACTGGATGGAACTAACACTTGTCACCTCTGCAGTGATTTTCACGGTAGTTCAAGCACTGAGTGTGACACTATAAGGAGTGGAGCGCAGTGAGTTTTGGCTTGAGGAAGGCGGAGAGCGCCTCACTCAGTCTCCTCAGGCAGACCTAGCTGCGCACGCGTTGACCTTAATCTCTCCCATTCACACTTTATTTTCGATAATACCTCCGATCGAGTTATAGACGGAAATTGACGTTAAAAATACTGCCGCATTATTTATCATCTTGTTTTTAATAGCAGTAACCAGTCCTTGCCTACATACAAAAGTGAACATTGAATCGCCAGCAGTGTGTGGCAGCGCCTGCAGGATTCTGAGATCGATAGCGGCAGTTGGCTCTGTGGGGCTGAGTGGCACGCTGCCTGGTACTCGTGGGTGTAACCCTTGATTCATCTTAGGCACGTCCATTGGTCTTGTTGACCTTTAACCATTAGATTTATTAATGGAATCAATACTTCTTTGAGCCAAGTTTCCTCATACTGAACTCTTCAGATGGAATTGTTGTATCGTAAATCCTAACGTCTGAAATTATTATTTTATGTTCATAACGAGGTCTATTGCAAATATGTGATCTTTATTCTTCCATGGAGATGACCATGACCAGGACGTTTTATGTGTGGCACGCCTAGGTATTTCATTATTCATTTATTTCATTTTTTTTAGTGGCACGCCTTACATCTGCTCACCGAGTCACCCTTCTCGGCGGATGAGCATTGTGAGACACCACCGGTCCACAAACCCCAGCAGGCACAGTTCATAGCTGCGATTTCAGTCACAATGGTCTCTAATAATCATCCTTGTATTATAACTCGTTGTTTACGTTGGCCAAAATGTATAGTCTCTGCCAGTTTTTCCTTTTTGTATACTTAAAAAAAACATCAATTCCACTTTGCTCTTGACTTTGAACAGTTTGGAGAAGGATGCGAAATAACTCATTATTCACTTATTTTTTGTTTCAGATTATATTTAACAGAACAACATAATTACAATGTTTATCACTAGTAAGTAATAATCTAGGGGAAGGAGAGGAAAATCATTATGGGACATTCAATAATTCGTAAGTCTTAAGAAAAAAAAAAAAATAATAATAATACACGGATAAATGAGACTTTCGACCTTGGGCACAGTGCCTGCATGGAGACAGAGCCAAAGTCCACTTGACAAGAGCAATTACATGCATTTAACATTATTTTCTTGAATGATCTGGCCTTGTGCATCTGACGTCTGTTCACAACACCCGACTTTGCTTGTGGCGAATGATCATGTTAATGCAATGCGAGCAGAGTCACACAGCACCCTCAAGTAACAGGGAGAGAAATGACCGTCTGGTTTTCCCATAACATAACGTCAGAATCCCGTAGTGATTTCCCCATATAACATTTCCCCCCTTATAACTATTATAGTTACTCTGCAGATCTATCACCGCTATAATCACATAAAAGACGTCAAATAAACTATACACAAGATACGTTCCGTAACAAGACAAATGCGAGAATATAAAAATAACATTCGAAAGGAGGTATTATAATTGCTGAGAATTCAACAGCAGAGTATATTCTAATCACTCTTTCAACACGGTTTCCATAAAGTAAAGTCGGGTACGCATAAACCAAGTAATGAATACATGAAACAGTAAGGAAGGAGGCTTAAAGGGAAGCTAATGTTACTGAAAGGGAAAAGCTATAAACTTTAAAATCAATGAGGGGTCTTTAACGGATACAAGGTCTGGGGGGCCTCCACTGGCTATTTTACAAGACGTGACAAGAGATGAACGTAGCGCTGCTAAATGACCGGTGGGTGGGCAGTGGCGGGGTTAAGGGGGAAGAGTGCCACCCTAAGTAATTTTAAGATTGCTAAGGACACACACACACACACACACACACACACACACAGTTCAAATCATAAGACTGAAAAAATACATAAAATTACGCTTAATTTGAATTATCATAGTGATACGAAATTTGTACATATCTAGATGCATTGATTTTGCCTGTATCCCTCACGGATTACTTGCGCCACAAAGATAATCGTATGTATTATAAAATAATCGCTGTCATTCTTTGCATAATTTATAACATGATTCAATTAAGTAGGAGAACAACAATGCACATTTGCTTCTCCATCATAACTTTTAGTACGTAAAGTGTGTTTCAATGTTCCTAACACATCCCTCCTCTAAAGAAACTTTACCAATTTTCTGTTCCTATATTTCACAAACTGTAGTAGTGTCATTTATATAATTTATCAAAGGTTTCGGTATATTTGAGCCGCGCCTGGAACACGTGGTTGGGTTACACACATACGAACTTGGCGACACAGCTATTAATTCTCGCGTTCTTATTCATCACCAATACATTCATTCACCCGTACTAGCTAGCTACATATGACATGAGACACCTGTGTTCAACTTACGGCATACTACGTGTTAATCTTTCAACAGCTACACAGAGGTCTGCTGAGCTCGTGCACCTCGTGACTACATTCACGGTAGGCAACTGGCGAGTGGTAACTGCAGTGCGGAGTGCAGAATCATGATTATTAAGCAGCCTTGGGCGGGAGAGGGGCGTGTTACAAAAAGACGTGGATAAAACGTATCCTCTTTATGACAAAGGATAAAGGAAATGATGAGAAGCCAAACAGACAAGGACAAAAGGACAGTGTGTCCTTTGAGTGTTCCATGATTGCCTCTCCACTGCTCCAAGGGTTGTGCAAATGGACGAAACAAATTTCTACAAAATTATATATATATATATATATATATATATATATATATATATATATATATATATATATATATATATATATATATATATATATATATACAAGATTCATGTTAAACTGCAACATACTATATGAACTAAATAATAATTTGCTAAAAAGTCACACTCCTCACCACTTCAAACACCAGTTGCCTTATTCCATTCACACAAAGTGCAAGTGGAATAAAAGCAGTGTCTTTGTCTACACACTACAAAGGTGCTCACATATTAGGACTGAAACATGGAGTGCACAACCAGCCTGCCTCCACCACACCACCACACCACCAGCCACACAACACTACTCTCATTTGGGAATGTGTGTGTGTGTGGGTGTGTGTGCAGTGGCGGCGCCAGGAAATTTTAATTGTGTAGGTGGGGGGAGGGGGGGAGCTGGGGTAAAATGTGGAGATGGTCTATGGACAACTGTCATATTTATTTTAATGTATGTTCGTAACAATACTGGGGGGCTTGGCTTATTATTGGGGGTTTAAGCCTCCCCCCACCCCCCCAAGCCCCCACTTGGCGCCGTCACTGTGTGTGCAATCACTTAGTTCTTTAGCCACAGTTTGGGTGTATAAAACATCTACGCAGTATGGATTTGTAACCTGGACCTTTCATCTACTTCAGAAACAAACTTATTGAAGTTTCTGGAAATATTTCGTACACATTATTGTCTTGGACATCCACTGTATGAACAACTTCCTTATAAATCCATCAACAACGAGATTAACAACAATAACACTCTATAAGGCACTGGCATAATGGCTAAATAGATCATACCATTAGTATCTACATAACAGATCCTTCTCTATGAAATCATGCCCAACTGCTAATTATCATAAATACTTTTTTATTTATCTGATTTCTGAGGATAATACCTTAAGTTAAATTCTGATTAGTCATTATAATATAGTAACATTAATTCATACTGTTTCATATATGCAACAAAATCTTACATCTCTTCTGTAAGAACAATCTTGTCTCACTCACCATTAATGTCTAGACTTTTCCTGGACATGGAATGCCCTAATGAACCTTATACATCTTTTATTACAAACAATATGATTTCATTGATGCTTTTTTAGTACAGCACAGACTAACCACTAGTTGACCAAGACCTCATTATAAATACCAGTATTTTTTACTTACTCATCTCCTCTCTTACTTGACTCCTATTTAAGCAAATGATTCCCAGTAGCTGAAAGTAAATAATTTAACATGAATCGGCGGTCTGGATGACAATTACCATATTTCTGTTGTTCTTTTTAGTTATGCAGTTAAGCTAATTAAAAAGACATGCTCTACATCCTTGAAGGTTTCAGCAGTGACATTTTAGTCATTCTGTGCAAAGGTGTTAACATTACTACATACTCAACATGAATGCAAATTAGGGATTACAGTTGTAAGAAATACCAAATACTACAATAAGCATGACTGAAAATCTTGTTAGAGAATTATGCACTCCACATTCAATTGCATAACAATGAAATAAAAAAAAAAAGAAAACATGGACAGTCTGATGCATTATTAGCAAAGGCTGGTGTGTGTGTGTGTGTGTGTGTGTGTGTGTGTGTGTGTGTGTGTGTGTGTGTGTGTGTGTGTTGAAAAGAGGCAGGACAGGTACTCAAGACAAACATAAACTACAAAATTTCAGTAATAAGGTTATAAGGAGAGACTGGAGCCATCATCAATATACCAGATCCAAGAAGGACCTGGGAAGCTGACCACACAAAGACTGCCTGCTTTATAAGATGTTAAAAAATAGTTTTTAACATATTAAATGTAAGTGTATTGCTGGTCAATAATCTTCAGTGTATACACGTGCTCCAACATGCTCTCTAGGGTGTTCACCCTCACTGCCACCACTACCACCACCACCTTGACCCCAATCATTGCCACTAGTCTTCCAGTCAATGAAAATGAAAATAACAGTACATAGAAGACGGTAGTGACAGAAAGAAAAAGGAAACATCTTATCCCTACCCATGAATTATGAGTTAATGGATGGATGGACATAGTACTAGAGTGCTTCACCAACAAGGAGCATACATCTGCAATGAGAGTGGTGAGGCAAATGGAATGTGATCATAACAGGCACAAGAAGTCAGGCAGACTCAGGGACTGACCGCGGCTAGGTGGTGATGGGAGGAGCGGGTGGCACCACCAAACTCAATTGATTAGTGTTGACACTCTGAAAAAATGAAGACCTTCTCTGAAGTCTGTGTGTGTTGTCCTCTCACACACAGCTCACCAGGGACAGAGCGCTGCATCCAGGGGTGTTCACCTACACCTACAGCTTTGACTTCTCTGAGTGAGTTTCAGTTAAGAAAAGTTATAAAGCAACACTGAATCTAATTTTTTCTCTTAAAGCAAAGTCTATAGCAACAAAAATCTGACCCTTATTATACTAAATATATGCATACAATGTCTTTTATTTGGGGCTTCTGACACAATCACCTTGCTCAGATGGTTATTGGTGTACACCCCTGAACACTACACAAGACAGAGTATTAAGAGCAACACAGAGGCCTACCAGAATGTCATGAGCTCAGCAGTAGTGGTGGATTATAAATGTAGTTACTTTTAAATAACATAAGGTAATAAAAACTTTATAGTCAGATGTTCTCCGTATTGACTCCAGAAATCCCCTTAACTGGAAATAACCAAACTGACAGACACAGACAAGATTCATGAGAGAGAGGGACAGGCAACGAGGAAGAGTAAACACAGACGCATGCAATAAAGAAACTGCTGGGATAACTAAGTGCACCCAGCTTACTTGGGTTACATGTCCTACACTAGTGGATCATGTGAAGGCTGCTTGGGCACATAACACACCCCAAGTACATTGGTATACATCAATGAAGAACAGTCTTAAAAAATGAAGAATATGAACTAATAGACTTAAATGTTAAGGAAGTATCTTGTGAAAGAAAATGAGGTAGTGCTTTCTTTAAGTACAAATAGAAAAAAAGACTAAAGCTAAATATTCTTTATATCATATACACACCAGCAAGGCTAAGCTGTGAATATCATATCTCAACAAAATTCCACACAAGATTTACAAGATTTCAACCAGTGCAAAACAAATACTGTACTGTAATGAATATCTTTGAACACAACTTTGTCCACACCTAAACAGAAGCATGTAGCAGCAGCATATAACACTTCAGTTCAGATTGAGTTTTGTGGTGGTATTCCCAGTAGTAGGGAGAAGGTATCTGTTCTTGTGACATTAACAACCTTCTACAATTACTGAATGATGTCTACTTTGATGCAATTAACCTCTAGTATAATACTGGGGAGCTTTTAGGGATGGGGGATAATAAAAATATCAAACAAAATTTTCCATTATTTAACAAAATATTAAATAAAAATTCATATTCATTACATGAGCTTTCCACATGTGATGACAAAGATTCATTCAGTCAGAATAATGAGGAAAGACTTCCTACACATATTCTAAGCCTCATGCTCAGGTGCATCAGCCTCACCACAAACAAGAAAACTAAAAACTAATAATGCAGGTACATGATTGCATTCAACAGAGAAAAACAATAAAAATCTTCCTATATGTTACTCAGGCCACTTATCATGTTATTTATAGGGAATGAGTCTTATTGCTATATATTAAAGAGCTTTTTATCTGTCTACCTGCTCAGATGCTGATTATGTACTTGGAAGTCCCTTGAGATGAGCCACTGACACTAACCTTCATTCACCTCGGTCTATATGTATACATGTATGTAAGTACGTACTTCATTCTTACGAATACTCTAGTCCTCAGAGACCAAACACACAGTTTCACAATCATGCCAGCATTTCCTTTTTTGTTGACAGATATGATGAATACAAATGTATGCTTAGTGTCTTACGAATGTGCTTCCAGCATTGCAAGTGTTTAGTTGTTGAACATTCTATATACTTTGTGCCATTGCCTATCACGTGCTTCAGCAGCTAAATGAAGATTCTCATACATACCGGTGACAGTTGTAGATGATTAATTCTTAAATTCATAAGAAGAAATATTAAAAATCACTGTTTATAATTATATAGTAGCTTGTATAAAGAATTAATATGCAAAGACAGAGGTGGCATTCTTTCTAATCAAAGCCACACTAAATGAGAGAGTACTGTACTACAACACTGTGGCCAGAGTACTGCCTCCTATCCATACATCACTGCTCTGGGGTTTGATGGTCCTGCTGATGCAAGACAACTTATGGTATATACTGGAATTTCTTATATGTATAATCTGGACACGGGCATATCAATGGTTCAATATATGATGCAAATCTTGGGGGGTAGAGGATGAGAAGCAATAAATACAATGTTAATGAAGGCCAGTCTGGAGCTGGGCAGGGGACAGTAATGGAAGGGGTAAATGATGTGCACTGTGAAGTTTACCTTCAGAAAGATGACTGAAGAGTGTGGTGGACAGGAAAAGTCAGTAAAAGTCTAAGTTCCAATATAAAACAACTTGTGTATATATACATATATACCAGACTCCAGAGGTTGAAGGCTATGTACACCAAATGGCACTCCTGTCTTTGGCTCAATATGTAGATGTTTTGGTAAACAGAAATGAGTTGAGTGGAAATACTGCATTGTGATCCCAGAAGAATGAAAACCAAACCATTCAACACCACACCTGTTGTCTGTAGCTTGTAGAGACAACCCAGCAGTAATATCAACAGGTCAGTGAACAGGTGACCACAGGATGCAAAGGAGCTTCAGTTTTAAGCTTTAAAGGGCATGTGAATTAAATAGCAGAGACAATCCTTCTCTGAGACAAAAAAATACTATGTACCCAATGTTGAGGGACACAGATGGCCACAGTTCCTAAGAAGACTACAAAGTGTGACTGATGACCAAACAGCATCAGAGGAGTTACCCCATAGGACCCGGTACACCCCCACTAATGTACTTGCCTGCCACACACTGAGCCTTACCGTATCACATTCAATGGCACAATCATGTTTTTGGCCATGCGGCTGAGCAGTTCTTCCCCGAGTTGTTTTGGCAGCTCCACCCACGAGTACTTGTCTATGAGTGGCACCTCCTCCAGTGCCTTACGGATGGGCACCAGCAGTGTGAGACAAGCCCCATCGTGAGTGCCACTTGGATCGCTCGTCTTCAGTTCCGTACTAAGGATCCCCTGTGGCCGGTGTGGTGGCAGGTCTGATCCAAAGATTTCCTGAACAAAGAAACCCAAAGACATTTATATAGTATTTGGTATAGAGATTCACTAGTCTCAATCCTCTAATCTATATTGGTTCTACTTCCTTGTTTTAATACTAAAAGCCAGATGAGACAAGAATATCATATCTTATCCAACTGTGGGAATAAAATAGGAGAGGAGACGATTCCTAGCTCAACACTACAAGGTCCCTCTTACAATGTGCCACAAATACTGAGATAGTTTTCTTCCAACCACTGCAGAGTGACCAGGTTATCCACTCACTGCAAGAAAACCTCTCATGATAATACATATAAGCAGTATGTATGGAGCTTATGTGTTATTTTCAGGATAGAACTACTGTAACCTAATACTGTTAACATTTTTACAGCACTTCAATCAGCATCAAGCCACAATTAGCAGTAAGGAGAGGTAAGTGTTATAAGGCAAGAGACTCACTGTCATGTACTTCCTGAGGGTGGAGTGTAGGGACCTCACAGGATTGATCTCAGTGACTGGGAGGTGTGTGGCTGTCTTGTCACTGGTCAGGACACATACCCGGTTGCTGCAACATACACAGACATTCATCCAACATTAGTCACAATACTGATTTACATTATCAGTAATTCTTCTCACCTTGGTGTCTACAGAACTCAAGGTAACTTTAGATTACAATATTACCAAAAGTCTCTGCTTATTGGAGGGTATAATGGTGAAGAAATATGATAAAAAGAAAATGTCAGAGTAGAGGGTAAAACTTAAAAGCCTGGAAAAGGATAATAGGGGAAAATCTTTTCATATTGATCTCTGGAGGACTAGAAAACACTGCTATGCTAAATGATGAATAAATTTGCAAGGGTATGTGATTAAAGAAAAGAAAATAATGAATAGAAATGCAAAGTAACTTAAGAAAATAAAACTTATAAAAAATGTACCACTTATGAGCATAATACAGTGTCTAAGAAAAGGGAACATGTTCTAAAAGTACATAATCTCTGCAACCCCATGAATGAAAAAAGACTATTTGAAAAGAGTGAACAAACCCTCAAAAAACCACCACATATAAAAACCAGTCAATGAATCTAGCAATACATCAATTTCCAATCAGATCCACACATTCAAAGACCAACAAGGACACGGACAGCATCACCACCACACCACCCACTTGACTCTCTTCCTGATGGCGATGACCAGCCGGAGAAGCAGCTTGGTGTGTGGCTTGTCCACGGGCATGAGCGCAGGGTGCCACGGCTCCACATCCTCCTGCCGCTCCCAGTACTGCTTAGCTCGGTGGATTAGCGGGTAGATGTCATTGCCCCGCAGACTCAGCTCCCCGAGATTGTCCACCCATTTAGCCTGCAGTGACTCCTTGTCCGCGCAGGCTGGCGTCTTCAGAGTGCCGCCTATTGGATACCAGAGACAGGCGTGATTCAAGGATTCTACCTAATGAATAATGCCTCAATAATTCTTGTTTTTGAAGCCATGACATTTCTAAACGACAATAAACATGGATAATTCTAATGCCATTCTTCTCTCGGGCAAACTACAAGTTCTGAAGACATTATAAGCGCTTTCCTTCAAAGTAACCCCGAAAAGTACAGAACTTTGCACACACACACACACAGAGAGAGAGAGAGAGAGAGAGAGAGAGAGAGAGTTGGTGTACAGTACAGCGAAGTAGACCAGAGGTTCTCTAGTTAACCCTGGGAACACAAGACGCACGCAGTAGCCAGGAGGTGCGCCAAACAGTTACCTTGTATGATACACCAGTAAGGATCTCTATGATTTTACTTGAGCAGGTGTGAGCGGGTCTGAGTGAGGGGGAAGCAGGGAGAAGCGGCATTAACGGTACACTTGGAGAGAGAGAGGGAGGGAGAGGAGTGTTTTAGGAAGTGAGGTAACAGTATGGTAGTTGCGTGTGATGAAAGTGAGAGAGATATAAGCTGGCATTAAATTTCTGCGGTTCATATATATGTCACAAGATTAATCAATACAGGTTCAGTTTTTACTTTTTTTCTCTCTTTTTGTAACAGTGTGATGGTTTTCGAGCAATGACAATTAAATATGCTGACAGGTTACTACACTTCATACGTTACGATATTAATAAGTAGAGTTTACCTCCTTATTTTACTTTTATTTATTTATTTATTTATTTTGTAATGGGGTACTTTGATCGATCTATTGAGAACCAACGTGTCTGCCGCTGCTGCTGTTTGTTCTTTCTCCCATATCCTTCTCTGCAAAGCGTACCAATTACGTATTTCCCTCACAAGTGCTGCTTTCTATTACGTAAACTGCACTACAATGATAAAGCGTTAAATAATGTCTAAGAAAACTAGAAACCTGCACAAGTATTATTATCGTCTTTTATTTTTCCTCCTCTCTCTCTTACTTCTGTTCATAATTAAGTCCTTGCTTCCGTAAATACACGTGACCTTCTGAGTAACTCGTCTCCAAACACCCTGCAAGAAAGCTGGATAATATTCAAGACCAGTCACCTCGTGCACCAAAACAAACCCCCGCGCTGGAGGGTATAGAAGGAGGAAGGCGAGGAGGAGGCGGGGAAGGCATGGAGGGCGGTGGGAGGCAAGTGTGTGGGCGAGTGGGTGAGGCCAAGCTGCCCCTCCCACCCACCTACCTACCAGTTCTCTTTACGGTACAAAGGAAGGTACTGCGCGGGACCAGCAGGTAGCACAGATACGCATAGCACACTTCAAGCCAGCGATGGTGTAAATCCACATTACGCCATTGTAAACCCTTTAGTAGTGAGACACATTTTTACCGCGAGTTTTGGGTGAGATTAGACGATTTTCTTGACATTAGGAAGAATGTATGGGGGTCAGAAGATTAAAGGGCAGAGTCTGTACTATTTCAATGTCCACATGAGTTTTTGAAGCTGTTTAAATCCCCAAATAATAAACAGGATATAAAAATGCGTCCCAGCACTAAAAAGGTTAAGCCGCTAAACATTCTTGGCATCAGTGACTACTCCAGCGGTACTCCCTGCGAGAAACGTACACTGTGGCCGAACAAACAATTACGTATTCTAGATGTTTATAGATAAATGAACAGATGTTTACTGACAACAAAATCATGGATGGACGCAGTGATGACAGTCGACTGGTGTAAGAGTCTGGGCGGAGAAAGGCATGTCACTATGGTACAATATGGTACACACGGCACACCTGCACACAACACTACCATCGAGGGTTAGATTGTCAGTTTTTTGGCACCACGCCCGACGCACCACGCCCCTCACGCCTTTACACAGTACAAGTTTTGAAACCAACCCGATAAGGCTTAAGGGACTGGCACCTTGAATGGCCTCCTTTTTTTCTAGCCTTTTTTTTTTCAACTCCTGGTTAGATTACCTCTTAGAAAAAAAAAAAAAAAAAAAACAAGTAAAAACTATAAAAAGGACTTCCTGAATACTGGTCTTGGTTAAAAAAAAGTGTGCGTACAACGGTTTCAAAATAGCGAAACCAACTTAATGAAATTCACGGACCCGATAATACTTAAGAGAAGAACGCAAACTAAACCTCACCAAAGCTCACCTCAAAACGAAGGTGAGAGGCGAGGCATGGTAACCGAAAAGTTCAAACCACTGACCGAGAAACGAACCCTTACTAGAAGCCAAAAAAACAAGAGAGGCACTAATGGGGCGGAGTGTGAAAGACTGAGAACAAGTTAAGGGACCGGAAATTATGAGACAGCAGTAGCCTTCATGTGCATCTTGCTTAAAAGGTGTGAGAGAGAGAGAGAGAGAGAGAGAGAGAGAGAGAGAGAGAGAGAGAGAGAGAGAGAGAGAGAGAGAGAGAGAGAGAGAGAGAGAGAGACTCCTCCCTTGTGTATGGCACGTGCACGCTATAAAGAGCTACCGGAGCCCTTGAAAGGAACCATCACCTGAGAGTGGAGAGCTGACCGATGCGAATCAGAAAGGTTATTGAGGCTCATTTGGGAGGAGTTCAGATTAACCAATGTTCAGGTGATTCAATGAAGGTCAGTCCATGAATACTACGTAAATAGGAATACATGACAGTGAAGGAGAGGAGACTGAATGTTTAGTGCAGGAATATTTGAGGTAATTTTGAAATGTGAGTACCGAAGACCTCTGAATCACTCATCTTTTGCAGTCTATAAAGACAGACGATAAGTTTCCGGGATCTGTACTGTTGCGACTCTTCCATCACGTTATTCTTTAAAGAAGGGTTGTGCTTTCCAATTGTCGTGGTTATGCATTCATCATGTCAGTGAGTCAGAGAGGCACTTGTTTGTATCAGTCATGGTGGAAAAAAAGAGGGTGCATGAGAGACGCAATAATCCCAAGAACCTATCATTGTGACAGGTTTACGAGGAGTGTGGCGACCAGACAGAGGCAAAGAAATGTATACACAAACATTTACATGGGCAAGAAAGAGTTCATTTGAAGATTTTTTTCCTTGCTTCATCCACTGTAAATGTTTGAGAGGTGTAGCGTGTCAAAATACAACGCAATATGGTCTGCCTGCAAGCTGCACCCTGCTGTCCACCACACAGGCCAAGGTGCCGCGCGTGGCGGTGCAGGCACGCACCTTCTCCCCTCCCTAACACTCCCCAAGGCTGGACCGGCAATCAGACCGCAACACGATTTATCAGTCGGCCACCACAACCACGCCGAGGGCTCCCGCACAAACCACAAGACACGCTACTCTTTCCCACCGCGAACTGCTGCTGCGTGGCGGCGGCCCGCGTGCTGACCGCCACCTGGGGAGTGTGCAGGGCGGGAGGGCGGAGAAGGGGGAATGGTGAGGCGTGTGCTGGTCACTCGATGTGGTTTGCGGCATCCTGGCTAAGATTACGGAGTGTGAGCCAATAATTCAGTGTCCGAAGGCCGCGTTTTTCCGTGACGACCATTAGCCATGCACAGTTAGCTCGGCGCCGCAGGGAACAACACTCTGCTGTCACTTCAATACATCGCCGCCACCACTGCCACCGCCGCCACGCAGTACAGATCATCATCAGCATGACACTGGTGGGGGGAGGGGGCGGCGTGAAGGGCCAGGTGTGAGGTATGGATCCCGCCAAGACCTTGAGACTGGCCAGGGTGTGAGGGCGTCTCCTGACAGTCAGTGGTGGGCGGCCTTCCGTATGGGACAGGAGCCTGAAACTCTGTAGGACACGACGAAGCGAAATTCCACAACTTTGTCTTTCAGAACATCCCAGTTTCTCGGGGATATGAAACTGGAGAGGCCTTCACGCTTACAAAACAGAGCGCTTGAAACTCAGCGGAACACAACGGAACGATGCTTCACCGATCTTTCAAAAAACATCAAAGTCCATATTCAGAAACGCTTTGCTTTTTCACCACGACTGTTTTGCAAGGCCACATAGATGATTAGCGAGATTTTCAAGAGTGTTTCCCCAGTAAAAAATGTAGAAATATTGTCACTCTGCCTGTAGAACCGTAAAAAACACATTAAAAACTCGTGTCAATCAAAATAAAACCTTTCGAAATAGCTGAGGCGAAGCACAGAGGTGTTTCAGAATACGAGCCTAAAATTTCTCGAGAACATCAAACTGGAGAGGTCTTCATGCTTGCAAAACGGCGCTGGCACGACCACAGACCCCTTGACTTCACGCCACACGCCGCTGCCTCAACTCCCGACGGCCATGAAGCAAAGGTTCCCCGGAGTCAGTGTGTTCAAACTGTCTTGCCTAACGCCACTCACTGATCACTCCAGGCCTCTACACCCAAGGGAACTGCTGCCTCCCTTCCCTCTCTTCCTCTGGGTGTTTTAGCGAATATCTGAACCTGAACCCCTTCAGTAATAGACGTATTTTCATATTTATTCTTACTATTCTATACAGATTCAGAAACTTATGTGGGGATTAGAATAGTGAAGACTCGGGCCATTAATCTTTTGACCTTCACAGAGTTCTCCTAATACCAATGAAATTTATCAAATCGTACTCCAAGCTGAAGATAGAAATGTGTCCCAGGACTGAAGGGGGTAATGATGTGTACACAGATACTAAATACATAGTTAGACTTGATGTGCGAATACGTGAAAGGGAAAAACAGGAGATATACCTCAATATTAGCTACACGACAGAGTGATATAGGTCATTAATAACACAAGACAGAAGGTAAAAGAGAAGAAAGTGTTGGTAATCTTTGCAAGAAATATAACGCCTGTCACTTTTCTTGCCTTGCTCGTCATTTACCAATTATTTACCTTTCATATTCACGGTGCTAAGACAACGAGGCTGCGTCAACTGACCAAGTAGAACAGTTTAAGTTAATTGTGAGAGAATGTTAGCCCTTATCATTGCTATTATTGTCACTAGTCATAACAACAACAGCCACAACAACTACAACTACTACTACTACTACTCCTACTTCATCTATTGATCATCTTTGCTCAGTACTCACCCAACACATTGCCTGTGACGACGAACCTGAACCACGAGCCAGCAGCAGACTCCACCATCAGGAGGGTTGTGATGTCAGCTTCCATGCCTGTCTCCTCCAGCACCTCCCTCTTCGCCGCCTCCTGCCGGGATAAGGCGATGAACAGAGATAGGAGATGAGAGAGAGAGAGAGAGAGAGAGAGAGAGAGAGAGAGAGAGAGAGAGAGAGAGAGAGAGAGAGAGAGAGAGAGAGAGAGAGAGAGAAGGAAAAAGATAAGATAAAACAAAAAAGATTGACTGATCGCGTAATGCGTCTCAAGAATCAGGTTATATGAATGGAGGGAAAGTACAGAAGGTTGCAAGAGGAGGAGGAGGAGGAGGAGGAGGAGAGAGAGAGAGAGAAAACAAAAAAAGGACGAAAAAATAACATAAAAGAAAAAGAAGAAATAAGGAGAGTAGAGACGAAGAAAGGAAGGAAAACAAAAATCAAATAAATAAAAAGTAGCAAAGAAGAAAGTAAAGATGAGAAGAAAAGAGGAAGAGGAGCAACAGTAGCAACAGTTGCAATGAGACCAAAGATAACCTTAACATGAGCTCATCAAAACAGCAGAACAGTCCGCGCCAAAAAGGTGACTTCATGACATTTAGCAAAGAAACAAAAGGCCACGAATTCATGTCCGATTTTTATGCTGGACTCCCGAATATCAGAGAGAGAGAGAGAGAGAGAGAGAGAGAGAGAGAGAGAGAGAGAGAGAGAGAGAGAGAGAGAGAGAGAGAGAGAGAGAGAGAGAGATCATAACAAAGTACAGTTCTATATTTTGCTGTATTTTCTAGAACAATAATGAAGAAATGCAATATTAAAGCATACATAAGCTAAAACACCCTAATTCTTCCCCTTGTCTTTCTATTCCCTTTCTGTCTTATCCTTTCCCGTTCAATTTCCGTCTCTCCTCCTCTTCCTTCATAGTTTTAGCCTTTCATTCCTCACACATCGTAACTTTTCCCCATTCCATTCCACTCCGTCATACCCTTTCCCTTTCAATTTCCGTTTTTCCTCCTCGTCCTTCATATAGCCTTTCATTCCTCGCATACTTCTGACATCTCTTCTACCCTTCCTCCTCTGCCTTCCACCTTCCCCTCCCTCGCCCCAGCCCCACCCCAGGCTTACCACGATGGTCTCCCCCGCCTCCATGCGTCCCGCCGGCAGGTACCACTTCCCCGCGCAGGAGCTGGTGACGCAGGCCACAACGAGGGTCATGGAACGAGACACGAGGGTATTTGGGATTAGAACTGTGATTAGTGACCATTGAAGCCACAACTGTACAACTCAAACAATAACAACACACACACACACACACACACACACACACACACACACACACACACACACACACACACACACACACACACACACACCAATGACAACAACAAATACAAACACACAAACACAATCCACTAACACACAAATAAAAAACAACAGCACTGCTTCACTTCACACTGACACACACCACCACCACCACCACCACCACCACCAGCACCAGCACAGCCTCACCTCTTGGCTTCCTGCATCATGAGCACGTGTCCCTCGCTATTGAGCAGCACGGCAGCCACGATAAAGCACACGTTCTCTCGTAGCTCCGGCGTGAACTCTCCCGGCGTGGACACTGCAACACCTTTCGCTGCTGCCGCCGCAAGGGTCGGGGCCGCGAGGCAGAGGGGAGAGAAGGGCGAAGCTTAGTGGTGGTGGTGGTGGTGGTGGTAGATTATTTTGATAAGGGAGTGAAAAATGAGGGGAAAATAGTAGTAAGTAAAAGGATCAAATGAGGTACTGGTGTCTAAATAGTTGTTATGTAAAAGTTTGATATTTTTTCGTCTTTTTTTCTATTTTTGGGTGAAGAATGTATGTATATAGTTAGGTACATGTAGTTTTGTGTGAAGGAAGAGAGTGGTCTGTAGAGTTGTGGAGTATGGAGGTGTGCACGGAGTTAAAGAGAGAAGAAAGCGAGGAAAATTAGGAGAGAGAGAAAAAAAAAAGGAAAACACGAACGAAGAATTACACAGAAAGCGAGAAAGAAAGAAAGAAGGAAGGGGGGAGGAATCAACAAGCATTTCCTTCCCCCATCAGTTCTTGCAGGTTAATTAGAGAAGGAAATGCACCTCTGTTCACTGAGTTAAGTGGCGCGTGAAAGGAGGAACGAAGAAGGAAAGAACTCAAACAAGCCCATAGCGTGTCATTTACCCCTCAGGCCTGCACGTGTGTGTGTGTGTGTGTGTGTGTGTGTGTGTGTGTGTGTGTGTTGGGTGGTG
>CM035187.1:1864698-1869698 GCA_020233015.1 Callinectes sapidus | reverse complement strand
AACCACTGCCCGCCCCGCTGCCTCGCTGTCCCCACGGAGGCTGGTGGTGATCTACGTGAATGAGGGTGTGACAGTCATGGCGGCGCCGAGGCTGAGGTTTGTGGAGAACATATTTGTGGTGGTTCTGGACTGTCGCTGTCGTCAAGTGGTAATGATACACGTGTGTAGTGTAGGTAGACGGGAAGACCAGCTTTGACCAGATCACACCAGTCACACAGACACACTTACGCTTACACAGAAACAGACGCAGTCACACAAACACGGACATAGATAGACACAGACACAGACATAAAACAGACAGACACAGACACAGACAGACACAGTCGCAGACAGACACAGACGCAGACACACGGACACGGACATAGACACAGACATAAACACAGACAGACACAGACACAGTCGCAGACATAGACACAGACACAGACGCAGACATAGACACAAACACAGACATACACACACAGACACAGACGCAAACATACACAAAGACAGACACAGACACAGACGCAGACATAGACACAGACAGACACAGACGCAGACATAGACACAGACATAAACACAGACACAGACACAGACACAGACGCAGACATGGACACAGACGCAAACATAGACACATACATAAACACAGACACAGACGCAGACAAACAGAGATAGACACAGACGCAGACGTAGACAGACGTAGACACAGACGCAGAGACAGACAGACATAGACACAGACAAAGACACAGACATAGACACAGACGCAGACACAGACATAGACATAGGCGCAGACATAGACACAGACACAGACACAGACACAGACAAAGAGCTGGACGGACAAAAATATATACAGACAAGACACATCTACACCTGAGTGCACAAAATCATTAATGTCTATAGCGCACGTGACTAAAACTGAAAGCGAGGGGGGGGAGGAGGAGGAGGAGGAGGAGGAGGAGGAGGAGGAGCGTCGAGAGAAGAAAACGACCACGTGGTGACCAGATATGTATACTGTACTGGCTCCAAGATGTAAGAGCCGGTGAGTGGTGAGTGGGTGGAGGCGCCCCGGGGCAGGCAAGGTTTGGACACCACCACCACCCACGTGCCCCCACCACCGTGTCTCAGCTGGCGACTCGCTCACAAGTTCAGACTGCAAGCAAGGCCGGAAGCCGCCTGGCCCGGCACTACCTTGACCTGCCCTAAGGGTATAGTATTGAACGGAGACCTCTTTGGGGGGTCGGGGTGCGACATGCGCTGTTTGCTTAGGGGTGGGCGATCCTGCATGGCGCGAGGACCGGCGGATTGGTGGGGTTTGCAGGGAGGCAGGTAGGAATAGGGCTTAAAGGCGTCGCTTCTGTAGAGGTTATTGACATGGCGAGAGGAGAACCTTATTGTGATATTGGTGTAGATGCTAAGGCGGAGGAAAAGAGGTGGATGGCGTCTGGGAGTCAAGAGTTGGTATACGTAAGGAGGTGGAGGCAGGTCATGGTGGGGGAAGGGGCGGGGAGACCAGAGGAGCACCGCGGGGACGAACTGTAGCCAGGGTGGGGTGGGAGGAGCGTCAAATCTGGGTACGACTTAGCAGGTGAAAGGCGTTGGTTGTTGAGTGCCGCGTGATGTGCCTGGGAGGGTGGGGCGTGGTGTGGCCGGGGTAGGCGTGTTGGGAGGGGGTAGGTGGAACGATGTGCTGGTGGTGGTGGGTGGTACGGGCGGTGGTGGGGCAGGTTGGGTTGGGTCTGGGTTCACCGTGGGGAAGGCCAATGGTGGTGGTGGTGGTGGTGGTGGTGGTGGGGAAAGCCGTGTCTTACAGCGTGGGATACAAAAACGATGGAAAAGGGAAAAGATAAAACACAAAGGGAATTTTCTTTTTAACGCACACACACACGCACACGCACACACACACACACACACACACACACACACACACACGAAGGTAAGTCATGGTCGCTTGTATGTTGCTTAGTTCTTGGCGCAGAGAGAGAGAGAGAGAGAGAGAGAGAGAGAGAGAGAGAGAGAGAGAGAGTCAATGAACTTTTTTTCAACTGTCTATCCCAAGTCTCAAAATAAACACGTAAAACAACCCCACTTTCACTCTTTCCCTTTTCCATTCTTCCCCAGTACTGCACGCACACACACACACACACACACACACACTACTCCTCCCATTCTCAGGCCACGTTAATGAGCTCCCCCTGCACACCTGGTCTCTCGTCAGCACCCCATCTGCCGCAGCATTTTACGACGCTCACTTATTTATAACACGGCTTACTTACTTACCATGTATCATAGGCGGGACTTAATGGAGGAGGCTGATCTTCCCGGCTTAACAAGTTCCATCTTCACAGGCTCTTAATGAGTCCCAATTTCGCCCTATTCCTGCCTTTCTATGGGGAATTAAGGTAAAGGGATCAACTCTTTTTTTTTTCTTCCCTTTCTCTTCCTTCTCGTTTACAGCTGATCTCCCTTCCATCGTTAGCAGACAGTGTGGGGGCGTCCCTTTGGTCTCCTCCTCCTCCTCCTCCTACACCTCACCCACGCACCTCACTATATCACTCTGTTCGCCTCGCTTTGCCTCGCTTCTCGCCCACGTCACTGTTCAAAACGTACTCTATTCAGGTAGCCGGGACTGTCGCTCCTGCCTCTGTGTTTGTGTGTGTGTGTGTGTGTGTGTGTGTGTGTGTGTGTGTGTGTGTGTGTGTGTGTGTGTGTGTGTGTGTGTGTGGCCTGTCCGTCTGTTTGTGTCTGTGTCTGTCTCCTCTTGTTGTCATCTTTACGTGTCTTATTTGCTTCATGGTCCTCACTGTTCAGGTCTTTATTTTAAAAAGTCGTTAGTCTCGTATTTTCTTTGTTCTATAGTCTCCCCCCTTCCTTCTTCCCAGACCCGCATTAAAGTTTATTTGTCCCTCGGTGTCTTCTTTGCTCTATGGTCCGTTTCCACCACCTCCACCTCCACCTCCCCCCTCCTCGTTCCTCATTTTCCATCTCCCAGCCCACTGAGTCCGTCTCTCCACGTCTTTGTATCTTTCCATGTCTACAGTATCCCCCCCCCCTCTCTCCCTCTCTCTCTTTCTACGGTCTGTCTATTTCCTCCTTCCAGAGTTTCCTTTCTCTGAGGTTCGTGTTCTCCTTCTCTTCTCCCTGGTTGCTTATTCGCCTCTCTATCGACACCATCCTTGCTCCATCAGGTGGTGTGCCCGCCTCTCTTGCTGCCTGGCTGGCTTTCCGCTTCCATTCCTTTGCTTCTCTTTCCCCTCGTGCCTGTCTTGAATTTTTTCCAGTCACACTTTCCTTGTCGACCTCTTCTGCTGCAGTTCCTTCCTTCCTGGCCAGCATTCACATCTATTTTTTTTTTTTCTCTCTCTCTCATGTTATTCCTTTCGTTTCTTTCTCGTCTCATCCATTTTCCTTTATTTTTCTTCCGAGCCTACAGCTCTTTCCATATTTACCAGCATGCCTTACTGAACCCGTCTATTCTTCCTTTACTCTCTCCCTCTCTATTTCCATTTTTCAAGCTCCTCTTCTCTTCTGTCTTTTTTTCTATATCCTTCTCACTTCATAGCGTCTCTTACCTTCTGTCACCTTTTTTTCCCCTTAAAAACCTGTCAGATCCGCCTATCCGTTCTTTATTTTTATTTTTTTATCCCTTCCCGTATTTTTTTCTCAATTCTTATACTCCACAGCGTCGCTCTCACTCCTGTTACATTCTTCCCTATAAAAATCCATCCACGTCCTTCTATTCAATTCTTTACTCAGTTTTTCCCTTTCTTTCTGGCACATGTCCTGTTTGTTTTTCTCTTTTTTTTTCATACTTCTTCCCCTCTGTAGTCCTTTTTATTCCTCTGAATCCACCCAACACACATTCCTTCAACTTCCCTGCCACTTCTTATACACCCACCACCGTCTTTCCTCTCTTTCTCTCTCAGATGTCCCCCAATCATCAGTGACCCACATCCCTCGCAGCAAAAAAGGATGCAGGTCGAGTCGCACGTCCTCAACCCACACACACACACACACACACACACACACACACACACACACACACACACACACACACACACACACTTCCTATAGTAGAGAAGCGCCGGTATAGATGACGGAGATGAGGAAACTTTGGAATATATATAAATGTAACAATATATATATAAATGTAATATATAAAAAGTAAGAATATATATAAACGTAAGAAAGGAAAACAAAACACAGATAAGCCTAAAACTTACCTTTTTTTCTACTGGAACTCTGCTAAAAGGGATAAAAAATAAAGGTGGTGTGTGAAATAACACGGCGACCAAGATGTGTAGAAATACTCGTCTATAAATGTAAGAAGGGAAAAACAAAACGTTGACAAGCTGAAAACTTCCTCCTTCTCTATCAGAACTCAGGTAAAAGGGTAAAAAAATAAGGGAGGTGTGTGAAATAACTCAACTCAACGTCGGAGAGAGAGAAAAACAATAACACTTATCATATACTTGACTTTTTTTCCCCTTATCTCTCTCTTTAACATGTTCATTTCTCATCAAGACGTTAAAGAAAGAATAGATCAATAAATAAAACCTTACCTTACTCTTCCTCAACCAAACCTTACTCTATCACTTTCTCTCTCTCTCTCTCTCTCTCTCTCTCTCTCTCTCTCTCTCTCTCTCTCTCTCTCTCTCTCTCTCTCTCTCTCTCTCTCTCTCTCTCTCTAACATGTTCATCTCTATCAAGACGTTAAGGAAAGAATAGATCAATAAATAAATAAAAACCTTACCTTACTCTTCCTCAACCAAATCTTGCTCTGTGTCTCTTGTCGGTCCCGTCTACCTGCTGCCTACGACCCTGTCAATCCTGCTGCAAAGAGAAGAAAGACAAAGATAAGTCACACTCACTCACTCACTCTATACTCGACACTCATTAACCATTCCACCAACAGTAATAAACAATGACACAAAGCGCTGTTTTATGAAGAGAGAGAGAGAGAGAGAGAGAGAGAGAGAGAGAGAGAGAGAGAGAGAGAGAGAGAGAGAGAGAGAGAGAGAGAGAGA
>CM035187.1:1816817-1859315 GCA_020233015.1 Callinectes sapidus | reverse complement strand
TGAGTAGGAAGAGGGTGAGAGGGAGGGAGGAGGAGGAGGAGGAGGAGGAGGAGGAAGAAGAAGAAGAAGAGGAGGTTTAGGCCATCACTGGGTCGTGCCTCTGCCTTCCCCTCCTCTCTTTTCCTCCTCCTCCTCCTCTCCCCTCTCTTCCTCTCAGGTGCTAACGGTACTTACTTGACGCACTCCCTCTTCTCCCCTCCCCCATTCACTCCTCAAAACACCCCCCACTTCCTCCTCTTGTGTGTACTTTTACTCCACACACACACACACACACACGGTTGAATCAATAGCAATGCATATTTTCGCTGATGATGTTAACTGAAGGAAAGGTTCAATGCAAGGAATGACGAGAAGGAAATGTAATAACGTGTGGTAATTAAAAAGTTATGTCTAGTATGTTTGTGTTCGAGAGAGAGAGAGAGAGAGAGAGAGAGAGAGAGAGAGAGAGAGAGAGAGAGAGAGAGAGAGAGAGAGAGAGATTTCTTTCAGCCTAACGCATTCTTTACTGTAACTGTTTTCTATTGATATTTATTCATTGTATTATTGATCCCTTGAGAGAGAGAGAGAGAGAGAGAGAGAGAGAGAGAGAGAGAGAGAGAGAGAGAGAGAGAGAGAGAGAGAGAGAGAGAATTTCCTTTCATTTTTCTTTCCTTCATTCTTTCACTACATCTAAACACCATTTCTCTGTCCCTCCGTTCCTAGATTTCTCTTGTCCTTCCTTCCTTCCTTCACGTATCATCCTTCTTCCCTGTCCTTCCTTCCTTCACTCTTACATCTCTCCTTTCCTCCTTCCTTCCTTCCTTCACGTCACCTCTTTCCTTCGTCCCTTCACTCATTCACATTCCCTCTGATGCCTCTCCTTCATTCCTTCTTCCCTTCCTTCACCTGCCAGCATTCCTCCTCCTCACCCTTTCCTTCCTTCCTTCATTCCTACCTGTCACCTCATTCTGGTCCTGCAGAGTGAAGTCACAGAAATCTTGGGACTCCTCTACTTCCTTCCCCTGCAGGAGCAATCTTATGTTTCCCTCTATGGAATCCATCCTTATTCGCGTGAACTTGAGAATCCTGGAGGACCGGCTCGCTCACTACCCTCACAACAACGTCTACCTCAACACTGAGTTACGGAGAGTGGCGGCCGATCAGCTGCTGCATGTGACAGTGTTGCCAATGAAGGGGATACACCCGTGGTATATATATTTATCTTTGGTTTTTCTTTTCGTTTTATTACTGTATTTTCTAGCTTTCTCTAATTGTGATTTTATGTTTTGATTTACTAGTTTGTTTCTTGCTGTTGATCTTTCCTATGATGCTTTTGTTTGTCACTGCTGCCACTTTTAAAGAATGCCGGATTTCACTTTGCTATTGTGTTTCTAACATCCTATTTCTACACTCTCTTTTATTGCGATCTTATGCTTCAATTCACCACTCTGTTTCTGTTGCCAGCCGTACACCACTAACAACGAGGGAGGTGCCGTTGTAAAGGCTGAACCTGCCGTGACACCACCACCACCACCACCGCCCAGTGTGTGTTGTGTTGTCATCAGCTGGTCGGCTCAGGAAGCACACCGTGACAGCCCCTCACCCCGCCGCCACCCCCGTCACTGCCGCACCACCATGGTACTATTCACATTGTTATTGATAGAGATAGCGAGTGTGGTGTGATATAAGAGTAAAGGGAAGACCAAGGCGTGGGCGTAGGGTGGGGTACATTGTCTAGTATTCACTGCTCACACTTAACTCGGACCACACCACACCGTACCAACTCGGACCATAATGGATAAGTTCGAGTGATCTCAGTTTAAACCGTGGAAATGAGCTGACTCGTGAAATATGCTTCAAACAATAAAGAATGGCGGAATGCTACATACAAGTTATGATTAAGATATGGTGTAGTGTAATAGTGGGAAGTATTGAAGTGAGATGGATATTAATAGGTAAATAAATCATATATAACACAACTGCCAACATTTTCACCATTGTAGTCCTCCTGACACTATAAATATGCAACTGGGAAGCTTCTAACACACAAACAGTACCTATCTCCAAATGTTGCTAAACACACTACACATTGCCAAAGCTTATATAAAGTCCATATTAATTAATGAACCAGTTAAATATATAATGTTATAAATACAAGTACGTGATAGGTCACTTACTTTAATCATTTCAGGTTAGTCTTGTATTAAATTCCTCCATCAATGTCTTATTCTCCTTCAGTCGGCACTCTTCAACTTTGAGAGTCTGCTGTGTGTGGTGCTGCTCCTCATTTGCACCTGCACCTACATCCGATCCTTTGCCCCGTCGCTGCTGGACCGGCAAAAGACAGGGTAAGAGTCAATGTACTTGTTGAAATTGTCACATCAGATCTTAATGTTGTTACTGAATGAACTACATGTATTTTTTGTCTGGTTGTTTGGCTGGTATGAATTTAGTCTTGGTTCAGTGGAAAGACTAGTATGCTGATGTCTAAAAACAGGGTAAGAGTCAGTATACGTGTTAAAGTTGTCACATCACATCTTAATGGCATTACTGAATAAATTACCTGTATTCTTTTTGTGTGATTTGAATTTAGTCTTTTTAGTACAGTAGAAAGACCAAGATGTTTATGTTCAAGTTATAGTACATGATTATTTTGTATTGTAATGAATGTATGTGTATTTTTAATCCCTGCTTCAAGTATACACAGGTGACTACTTATCTCGCTTCTCTTCATGTCTTTGGTCAATCATCTCTTCAATAATGAAAAACAATAAAGGGATGTACCTGACTTTCATTAATTTGTGTGATTCCATTGCAGACCCATTGGAACGTTTTGGAAGATGGCTCGCATTGGGGAGCGGAAGAGCCCCTGGGTAGCGGCAGCTTGTGTGTGCATGGCTCTCAATGTTCTCTTCTGGTCATAGTTGCCAATGTTGTGTTTTTCATGAACCTATATATTTTTATAAGATGTGTTGCATTTCAGTGGGAATTACTGAGATTTGTCATGTCATAGTTTTTGCTTCATTTAAAAATCTAATGCTTAGGATTCTTTAAATTAATTGAAATAAGTATTCATGCTGAAGTAAAGCTTTAATTACCATAATACTGCACTGCACATGTTCACAGCATTCACTATTTATATAATTTCTATAATTTATTTCAAAAGGCAATTAAATAGTTGATTATCAGGTGCATAAAAATTTAAATGTGATGCTTCACAATGGAGACCAATATGTTCTAATACTATATACATTTTTAAAAGTTTTTTATATAAAACAATAAACTGATACCAACAATAGCTATGTATCTTACCTTGCACAATATGTGCATCAAATTCTCTTGAAACACTGCAGCTTCATGGAAAAATCACAACTTGTCATGAGTTTCATTACTGTTGCACTGGAGGTGATCACTGACACATTCAAGAACTGACTGCCACCAGCCACACCACTGGCTGAAGGTAGCTGGGGGGGGGATCAGTCTCAGATGGTACACCACCACCATACTGTGTGCTGCAACTTCAGGACCACAAACCACAACTATATAAAGCACTGCAGCTCCACAAGCTTGTGATCTCTTTCCTCTTATCCAAATAAAGACTTTTACCTATCCATACATTAGTGAACTAAGTACAATGAAAGGTATGAGCCATGTTTCATGGGAATAAAAGAATGAACACTTCATGCCTGACAGAACATTTTCAGGAGAACACAGTAATTAGCACTAGTTTAAGTATGACAGGCTTCATTAAATCACTGTTGTTTAAAGTTATTGATAAAGTAACATACTGCAGTATATTAAAGCACACATTGTTAATTTTTTGTTAGTTGATAGCAAAAAAGGTGTTCTGAATGTAATACATCTTCAAAGAATTAAAACTTCAAAACAGACAAAAAAAATATGTACAAATAGTAACGGAGAGTTTGTGTTGGATCATACAAAAGCATGATCATCATCATCTATTACGACAATATATCACAAGACAGGCATGAAGTTTTCCCTGTTCACTGCTTTGTCATTCACTACACTGTCTTTCCAGTTTAATCACACATACTTCATTAAACCTTTATCCTGTATGAAGGGAAGAACAACCCACAATATTATACAGAACATTCACTTCTGGATGGCTAGGATATAATTCCCAAACTACCACACTGTAACATGTGCATCTGGTGTGGAGTGAGGCCTGGGCTCTGGAAGGCTGCCATGCTAAGACTAGGCCACTCAGCTAACACCAATAGATATGCATGTATTATATAGTACTTAGACATATACATATGATTTATAAGCACTCAATATGGGTACTGTTTTACTGATGATGATGGTGATGACAATATGATACGGAATAAACAGCTGCTATGTACTCTGTGTGTGTGTAGTGTTTTTAATACACACTCCATAATACACAGTAATTTGAGGCTATGTATTCTAAAGCTGCATTCACATGGCACAGAACTTGTCTTGCAACACTACCAAGCACTAATCTCAAGAATAGAATTACAGCAACTAAGAAGACAAACAGATTCAAGAGACATGATACGTAACAAGTCACAGCTCTCCTGTATACATACACTTTCAAAACATGTTCGTCTATAAGTTACCCTGTAAATAATGCTGAGAATACAATGACATGTGGGGGACAGACTAGCACATAGGCACACACTGTCTTGGCATAGAGAACCTCAATGCTTGCTTGGACCAGAGAGAACCCTTGATGCTTCCTGTGACTGCCAGAAACATCCACTGCAGCACAGGAGGGTGTTCTGACAGCAGGGACAACCTTGCTGACTACTGAGCACGTGGTTCTTGTCTGGAGTACAAAAGCTACGAGGTAGATCATCTTAACCTACATATAAACATACAAAAACTATGTCAAGGAGAACCACACGAGGCAACGAGTCACTTATCACAAGATTATTCATTTCATTCTTCAATTGTCTGCATTATCACATTGCTCTCTCATCAATGTTAAAAGAAAATTGATAAATAGATTCCTTTATGTCAGCCTTCATTCACCAGTGTCAAAGTAAAGTCTCTCATTAACCATTACTATTTGGGAAATGTGAACACAGTGAAACAAATGAAGTGTCTCAAGAGTGAATGACTGCACAAAGCTCAGCATTGCAATATCCATTTCAAGCAAAATTCTCCTAAACTTTAAAAACATTCAAGATGCAGCCTTGCAGCCCTCAATGATTCAGCATAATAGAGGTTCTCAGTAGATAAACAAAGAATTCGTAAGGTAACTAGTAACCTAGGAATTGTGCCCATTTCAAATGTGAGGCCTGAGATTGCTTATTCATTACTTACATATAATACTGGACATATGACTGACAACACATCATGTAGGTGGGTGACTGTATTACCACCAACAATGCATCAGAGGAAGTCAACGTTCCACACCCCACCTTTATGCAGGCGACTGGGGAGTGACAGCTTTCATAAACCAGGAAAAAGAAAGACCGGTGATGCTCATTCCTGTTAGGGGGCATGTTAGCTCTAAAATGACAACAGAAATGGTTATGATCAGAGAGGAGCCTACTGCTGGTCAAGAAATGGTACTGCTAGATACAGAAACTCGTGGTCCAGCAGTTCCTAATGGCGAGGTACCAGCAAAGGCTCTGATGGTCAAAGAAGCATCATAAAGGACTATTAATTGGAGACATCATGGAAAGATCAGAGAAGGCAAATGTCTGTTCATCTCAGAGGCATGGATAGTGAGATAAAATAATGGGTTGTGTGGAGGAGGAACACTGTTGTATCCTTACACTATATGGTGAGAGAAACAAGGACGGCGATGAAGGCAAATATGAGACCGCATATAATTGTACTTAAAGATTAATATGCAGAAAATAAGACTCAAAAGTAAATTAATTGAGGAGTGGATATGATGAGCAAAGAAGAAGTACTAAAAGAACATAAATTACAATCCTAATAAACTCCACACACAATACAAAATCTCCACTTTAACTTGAGATCTTCACTTCCATCCATCACCCACCACACATCATTACCTCTGTCACCACAGCACAATCCCTTGCATAGCTAATGAGAGAAGCACCAGCCTTAACCATGCTAGGGACTGTTGGAGCTGCTTCTACCTCTCTCCCCTCCTGCCTCACACCCACTATCTTCATTGGAATCTGTAGAAGCCATCAACATGTTCTGAATTCTCTCTACATCCTTCCTCAGTGCCTTGTTTTCAGGGGTGAGCTGCAATGCTGCCTGGTAATCTGCCAAGCCCTCAGACAGCAAGGAGAGATGGACTAGAGCTGTGCCTCGCCGAATGTGGCACAAGAGGCGAGAGTTAGTGTTGTCTTGGGTGGGTGGGGTGAGGAGCTCCAGTGCCTGAGGAAGATAAGAAAGTTTCCTGTGTTAGTTGCCTTGAAACTGCACTGCTTTTATGAGTTAATGATAAGTTGTAATGTAGGGAGTTGCCATGGTAGAGAGGAATAATGTGTGCTCTGGGGGACAAGGGATTTTGAATTGCATGGGCTCAAATCCTGGCTACAGTCCGAGGAGAGATTGGGTGTCTACATAGGGTAATGGTTTCAGATAGAATGTCTCCATTACGTGGTATCCTTTAGCTAATAAATTTCCATAAAAAACTCACATGAACCAAACAGAACAAAAAAAGGTTCAATACGTTAGGTTATCACAGCATCAGTTTATCACCTTAGAGCAATCCTTCACAGTGTGGTGGAGGTTCCTGAGGGCAAGGTGAGCTGCAGCACGGTTGCTGTAGAAGGCTGGGGAGGAAGGGTTCAGCCTCAGGCCCTCCGTGCAGGCATTGGCACATCCCTGGTAGTCACCGCTGCTAAATAAGGTCCTGAGGGAAGAAAATTGTGGAATGCCTCTTAATATTTTTTTTCGGTGCAGCTCAAATGGTCAATCTCTTACGACCTACAGCAAAATTATTCTAAACTAGACATATATTAACACAAAATCATAAATGGAGGAAGTAACTGTTTACATTAAATCAAAATACAACGTAAAGTGTCAAAAATATAAGATTTAACTTCTCTTTTTTTTTTCTCTCTCTCTCATATGATCCTTAACCCTCTGCCTAATACTTCCCTTTAATTCTGCTCTCTCTCTCTCTCTCTCAATAAGTATGAAAACTCACACAGCCTTTTTCTTGAAGTGCTCCTCATTGAGCTGTGATGAGCTGCTTCCCGTGTCCTGCTGGTCAGATGATGCAGCTGACTGAGCCTCCAGCCACTGTGCAAATAGCAGTAAATTTGAAGCTGCAGATCAGATAATGGCTAAAGAACACCACCAATTTCAGAAGGTTCAGATGGATTTTAATTAAGACTAGAAATTGATTTAAGAAAGAGTGACATGGTTAAGAATCAGTGTTAATAGGGCCTCACCTGGTGCTCCTCAGTACGTGTTGACTCCCTGGCAGGTGAGGGGAAGACTCTGGGTGTGTGGGTCATGTTGATGGTGCCGCCACACCGCACAGGAGGCACGGCCAGGCTGCTCCTCTTCTTGCTCTCCTTCTCCCTTGCTGTTGCCTTCCGATTGGCATTCCACTTCCTCTGCCTGCGGTTTGCTGCCTCCACCTTGTCCCGCCGCACGCCACCGTCCTGGGGTGCCGTCATAGGGCATGCAGGACAGTGTTAAGGAAAGACAGGGATTGCAGAACACTAACAGCAGACAAGTCACTAAAGAATGATAATGAATTCACCATTATTCATTCTATGCTATTTCTACAATATAAATAAACGGAAAATAAACGGAAAACCCACTCACCACACAATGAAGGTTCTCAGTGGAGGAGTAGTAGATGCTGTCTTCCCCATCGCCATCATAGTCAGCCTCCTGTGTGGCCTCTGTGCCCTCCTCAGAACATGTGCTGCTGGCCCGGCCCCTCAGTGTCCGCCCCTCTTGGTCCTCCTCTGTGGATTGACAACACAATGACTCGCCTGCACTGGGAGGGTAAGCAAGTATGGAGGATGAGGTGCCCAATGGAATAGTATCACAATACAGGGTTAGCTGCCATCAACACACTTTAGTCCTTTCATAGTAAAAAGATATGCAAAACACTTGATATTCCTGTTGGAGACAAGTTTAGATTGATTTTGTAACAGGAAGGATTATGACACCAACTTACTCAGACATTCAGTGTTGTGCTCCTCGGGTGACACCTTGCCAGCTTCAGGTTTGGTTAGGTTCTCTGGCTGTCCACTGCCCATGTTCTGAAGTGTTCCTGATGGATCCTTGTTGCCCTCCTGGGGGCTTCCTGCCTTGAAAAACTCAGCCTTTTCCTTTTCCACCATCATGCTGCGTTCTGCTCTTGTCTTGTCGTCCACTTCAATTTGCTGCGACACGGCAAACCTCTCTCTCTTGATGCATTCCTCTGTCACGTAGTTAATAAAAAAATAAGAATTAGATAATCACAATATATTAAATTTACTGCAAAAAGATACTAAATGAATTAAATCAAGCATGTATGTTTACCTTTTTGTTTGGTGGTCTTTCTTTTCTCCTCCTCCTCCATGTCTTTGATTGCCTCCTGCCTCTTGTGGTCCATCTCCTCCTTGGTGAGCTTCAGGGCCACCTCCTCCCACATTTGTGGCACTGCCTTCATGAGGGTGAGCTCCAGGCAGCCCTTCAGGACACACGCTGAGCTCTGGTCCACCTTGACCATGTGGCACAGGAACACTTCACAAATGTAAGGCAGGAAGCTCACCTAAAGTACAGAAGGAACTCTCATGACACAATGACACAATAACAATTCCAAGAAAGTTTCTAAAACAAACACATAGATTTGCTGTATCAAAACCATTATCAATTTCAAACACAAACATTTTAACATCTGTTGTGTAAATCTAGACAAATGTGTACAGTGGATAGTAGGGAAACACAAGCTGATCCAAGGTATGTACTGCATTTTCTCTCGTACACTTCTCATTCACTATTACCCACTACAGCAAAGTAAAACCACTGGGCCATACTACAAACATAGCTAGTTATGAGGATTCACAACAGAGAGAAGTGACCAGAGACACTGACCTTCAGGTAGGAGCTGGTAGTGACCACATCCACCTTCTTGGGGCTGGTGTGGTGCAGGTTGAGGATCAGCGTCACCCTGTCCAGCGTCTGCCGCCACGTATAGTCCGAGACACAGATGGGCATACTGAGAGGTGAGACTTGCTATACTGAAGCTCTTGGATGGAGAGAGAGGGGGTAGTGGGGCTATGGAGCTGCAGGCTGGGGGTCCAAACAGAGCAGTTGGCTGATCAGAAGACCACCAACTGCTTTACCCAAATGCAAGGAACATGGCACACGCATCTGGAAAAGGAGTAGTTTTATTTTCTTTACATTAGAGTGGGGAATCTGATCAAAGGCAACAAAATAAGATGAAGTAAAGAGGCAATAGTACAACAATAGCAATTCCTGTGCTTTGTCATAGTTCCATATGGGTACACTTTCCAGTCCACTCCCAGATTTCACCATCAATATTGCAGTCCTACATAATGGTCACCTGACGTCCCATTGTTCTTCCCACCTTTTCACTACATAACATTTATTTATCTTAGTTTTGGAGCTGAAGGTGGCAAAGCAGGTGAGGTAACCATATGTTGGGTCAGTAGGGAGAGAACAAAGACACCAGCTGTTCTTACACATTCATAACATCAAATATAGCCACAGTTAGGTGAAACAAGGAAGCTCTCCTATATAAACACCGCTAATGGTCACATACAGGTCACGGAATGCTTTGAGTGGTATTGGTCTGTCGTGTAGAGTAACCTGATTCCAGTTTCACAGTCGTCATTCCTGCAAGCTGTTCTTTATTCTATTAATACAACTACATATGGTGAAAAAAAAACACATACTACTTTCTCACCTATAATTTTACTGACCTTAACAAATAAATGATACCACTACCATCTCTCTCTTTCTCTCCGCAAAACAATACACAATAAAGTCAAGGTTTTTAGTGAATAATGATCATGCTAATCTATATACAACCAACCATTAATAAGAATAAAACACCTGCTAAAATTAACATATCTAATCACATACACACACACACACACACACACACACAAAGAAAACAAAGAAAACTTACACTATAATCTCCCTCTCCTTCCCTGCACCCTCTCGGACCCAACAGACACACAGACAGACAGACAGGTTCCCCTCACCCCTCCCCTCCTCCCTCCCCACCATGACCTTGGCTCCGGCCTCGCCCCCCTTTCTTCCTCCCCTACTCCACGCCTTTACCTACTTAACCTTACAAGCCTTACTGAAGCTAAAAATAGACCAATAATAAAAATAATGCCAGAAAACCAATTATTTGCCTCCTAAATGACTTGAGATTGCATGGGTGTCTAATAATAGCGAAAAATGTAGCATCACTTTCATGTGCTATTTTCGCCTTTTATCTCCTTATCTACGTGTGTTTTGTGGCTATTTTCCAGTTCTCTGAGTTTATCTGTTCGTGTTGTGGTGGTTATTTGAGGAGCAGAGGGCCATGGCTTACCAGAAAACACGGACATCTGGCTGGAGGGCAGGACGAGATGTGAGTCACTGGCTGCCATTGCTGTTTACTAGTGTTGCCTTGGAGACCGCGCTTCTATCAAGATTGCCCTTATTGTATTCCTACGGCGTATTTAGAATGAATGGTGTATCTATGTAGTGAAAATTTATGTAGTGAGACTACGTTCTCTGGTGCAGCTAGACTCGTGCTTCTTCACTCTACTTTTTTCAAAACTTGTGACTCCGACTTCGACTTTCAGTAGTGTATATCTTTCGTAGTTTACGGATTATCAAAGTAAAAGTACTAGTAGAATATATAGGTGATAAAATATTTAGAAGTGTTACTTGCTAATGACATAGGACTATAACAATGTTGTGGAGGATTTGGTTATATTATCTATGGTGGTGCTATGAAAACTTTGAGGGAACAGCCAGGGTCGCGTCCTGACTCTCCCTTGCTCCCCTTTTGCCAGTTCAAAGGACAACGCAGCAGAAATGTCTCAATAAACCTAAGTGTTGAACAACAAGCAATCACTAGTGGTATAACACCTTCTCTGGTAAGTTGTGCATTAACGGCTAATGGGTATATTGCCTGTATTATTTAAACTGTAGGAAAATGTGATAGGACAAGCGACACCCAGGACCTTCAGGGCAATTTTCTTACCTCTAGTACTTGGTCACACAGGCATATTTACACATAATACCATACAAACATCAATATACTCCCTTCTCAACAGACTAATAAAAACGCAAACGCAATAAAAATAATCAATAAATCCTCGTCTAACTGCAAGTAAGCAGTCGGTAATAAGCCAAGACACGCGGCTCTTACATTTCTCCCAATTAACACTTTATTATTCAACCTACGCCACTGCCACGCTAACATAGCATGCAATGACCTTTCCTCTAATTATTCTGAAGTTTTGGCAGCGTTACATGGTGTAATGGCGGAGAAATTAGCTAAAATATAAAGCACTATCACTCCTGATGCCACCTCATTTTGTCCAGCTGTCCAGTTCTGTGCTAGATAGATTGAGGCGGATTCAATAATGGCTGCTTTTTGTCCAGTTTGGCTTTATTTTTCTAGTTTTTGTTTATCCAAGTGTATTCTACGCGCTAAAGTAATGTTAAATTTTGTTACATTATTTCCTGGTGTTGCTATTATATGCTATTCCTAGATAACTACTACGTACTTCCACACTAGCTAGTCTGTCTTTGTATCGGCAGCGGAAGTGGACTAACGGAAGGCGATGCTGGCTGAAGAAACGATGTAAGGCCTATAATAACACACACACACACACACACACACACACACACACACACACACACACACACTCAAGAAAATGTGGGATATATGGAGATATGATGGAGACAGGACACTATAATATGAGCCCCACTCGAACCCTGTATAATAGTACAACTAGGCAAATACACACAGAACGAAATGTACAAATAATAATAATCATGATAATTCTACTGACATCTTATGATTCATTAGTAAAGTAAGATGAAAACTTAAAACGAAGCGAGTTGACTGCTGGTAAACAAAGAAGAGGAGGAGGAAGGGAGGATGAAGGAAGGAAGGAAGGAGGGAAGGAAGGAAGGAAGGAAGGAAGGAAGGAAGGAAGGAAGGAAGGAAAGAAGGAAGGAAGGAAGGAAAAGGAGGAGGAAGGAGGAAGAGGAAGGGGGCGAAAGAAGAATGATGATGAAGAAGAAGGAAGATAAAGGCTCAACAATAAAAACCAAATAACCCAGTTTCTCAAACATTACCAGTAAATAAAGTAAAAGAAAGAGATGAAATTGAAAGGAGAGAGGGAGTAACCTAACCAGGAATGAAAAGTAGATGCAACATACTAAAAAAGACCAAAATAGTCTAATAAGCTCGCACAAAAAACAACAAATACAAAGTGAAAGGTAAAAAGATGAGAGCAAGCAATGTGGCTAAAAAATAAGAAAAGAAAGAAAACACATACTTGATAGATACAATGAAAGATGAAATTAACTGGATAAACTAACAAAACCCCACAAATGCATGGTGTGCCCTCTACTGATATGTGTACCAGAGAGAGAGAGAGAGAGAGAGAGAGAGAGAGAGAGAGAGAGAGAGAGAGAGAGAGAGAGAGAGAGAGAGTAGAAGAATGATTAGTTGAAGAAAAATGGTAAAGCAGATTTATACGCAACCTATAGATATGAAATTGAACCATTAACTGAACAAAAATATCAAATAAAGCATGAAGTTCCCCTACTAAGGAACTTGAAAACTGAAAATTGGGAGAGTCAGCAGGAGAGGGACAGAAATAAGCAGAAATAACCAAACTGCCATATTAGCAACCTATAGAACTGAAATTAAACAACTATCTGAATATAATGCAACAAAAGCACAGTGTTCTCTCTGCTGAGCATCATTGCCAGAAGGGAGAAGTGGAAACTGAAATCTGGGAGCGGCCAAAGGAGAGAGAAAGAAAGAGAATGAAAGAGAAACAAAAATAACAAAACAGCTTTATACATAACCTACAGAGATGAAATCAAATGAATAATTGAGCAAAAAAGTAACACAAAAGCATGATATTCTCATTGCTAAGCACCATTGGCAGCAGGGAGAAGTGGAAACTGAAAAACTGGGAGCGGCCAAATGAGAGAGGAAGAAGGAAAGAAAGAAAAAGAAAGAAAGAGAAGGAAAATTAGCCATATACACAACCTACAGAGATGAAATTAGACGATCAACTGAACAAAAGGCAATAAAAAACATGGTATTCCCTCTGTTAGGCACCATGGGCAGCAATAAATGGAAACTGAAAACTGGGCAGTGGTTAATAGAAATAGATGAATAAAGATAGTAAAACAGACATAGAAATAACTTGAAGAGATGAAATGGAACGATTGACTGAGCAAAAAGCAATAAAATCACGGTGTTCTCTGGGTTAAGCAACATTGGCAGCAGGGAGAGGTGAAAACCGTGCGCGGGTAGACAGCTGTGGCAGAGTAGTGACGCCATCACCTGCACCAAAACAAACCCGCACCTTCACCTGTGTTTCCCGCTCCCCGAGGCGCACTCAAGACCCCCAGGTGTGCTGCTCGCGTCTCGTATGGACCACTGACCACGCCCCTACACAGCCATGCCTCCTAAGGACAGAAAAGTGGCCGTCATGGGCTACAGAAGTGTTGGTAAGTGCGGCCGTCCAGAATCAGGCATGTACATTTATCACTTCCATTACGTATCACTCTCCGGGATGATTTTTTTGGAGGCTGTTTCTTTTTCTCTCTTTGTGCGTGGTCTTTTGTGTGTTCTTTGCTATATGGGTGTGATTTTTGTGGTGGGTGTTATAGGTGGGATTAACAACATGCGTAGCTACGTGTTTTATTCATGTGCATTACTGTTGTCCTTTGGGCGGGGGAAAAAATAGTGATTAGCAAAAAAAAATATCCTTGAGGTTTGCGTGTGTTAACAGTTACATAATGACGCCGTTTGTTGCTGTGTGTTAGTCTGGGAGGGATGACATGTCTGGCAAACCTAACAAGCTGTGCCACATGAGTTTATCAGCTGAGTGGAACTGGAATGCTTTGTTTGGGCACCAAGAAAAGATGTCTGATGGTGAAGGTCACACCTTATAACGCCATGGAGGATACAGCACGAGAAAAATCCTGCTCTAAATTTTGTGTGAATCCTTTGTTAGCCTCAGTGTTTTTCAAGGTTAATATTGGGTAAGTTTGAATAAATATCAGCTTGGGTACAGGTAGAGATAAGGAGGATTGGATGATAAGAAATGATTGCATCTTCTCACTAAGCCTTTTTATTATACATTAATGGATTTTGGTGATGTTTGTGTCTAAGTGAAGGTATAACTATACTCAGCACAAAATAATCAAGACAGTGCTTCTGATACTTTTTTTCATGCAAATAAATGAGATCAAAATTAACCCTAACCAGGGTTGTAACAATCATATGAAGTGAATAGAGGATTCATATAGTTTTTGTAAGGATTTATTAAACCCTGCAAAAATCCGTACCCTCTAGAAAATTAAGATAATTAAACTAACAAAACTATTATATAAACAAACACCAGGAAAACAATATTATTAAGAAATCACTTGGTTAACATCCTCCTATCCCTCTCATAACCACCTAACTCATACTAATTCATCTTCGCTAACCTAACCTAACCTCTCTGCAGGAAAGTCATCTCTATGCATCCAGTTTGTTGATGGCCAATTTGTGGACAGCTATGATCCTACCATTGAAAACACCTTCACCAAGAAACTCAAGGTAAGCTCCTCTCTCTCTGTTCATCTTTTGTGCCGTAAGGTCAGGTGGGATATCAGCACTGTTCATTCATTCCTGTGTATGTGTGTCAGGTTTTATGGCTTCCTTATCTGTGCTAATTCTGATGGATAGGAAAGAATTGGTGCTCTGATGTGCTTCCGTCACCAGTACAAACACATGCACGCAATAAACAGGCACCTTTTACTTTTGCCACTGGTGTTATTACTTTTGCCACAAATTTTAATGCTAATCTATAATTCAGAAAACAAATGAATTTCAAAAGCAGACAAATTGTCCCATGAATGTTATTATTGTCACAAATTTTACCATTCGTAATCTGAAAAAAAATTGAAATGATTGTAAATATAGAGGAATGACGTACTTTAGTGTGACGGCATTGTCTTGGCAGGTGAGGGGACAAGAGTATGGCCTGGAGCTGGTGGACACGGCTGGCCAGGATGAGTACAGCATCTTCCCTGCTCAGTACTCCATGAACATCCACGGCTACGTCCTGGTATACTCCATCACGTCAGAGAAGTCCTTTGAAGTGGCCCAGGTCATCTACGACAAGATTCTTGACATGATGGGCAAAGTCACGTGAGTTTTTAGGTGTTCGCACACATACACACATACACACACACACACACACACTTTCTTGTGGATAAAAATGAAAAATTGAAATCTCACTTTTTTTAGCATATAGTATCCTATATGAACCTTGAGACATGTGCAGCAGTGTTCACTTTGCATATTTTCCATTCAGTAACTTGGCTTACCCATTCCCAGAGTTCCTGTGGTGTTAGTGGGGAACAAGAATGATTTGCATTTGGAGCGTGTGGTGAGCACCGACCAGGGGCGTCGCTTGGCCGACAACTGGAAGGCAGCATTTCTTGAGACAAGTGCCAAGGAGCATGAGGTGAGTCATGTAGACTATTGTGAGTTTTGTGCTAGTGTGCAATACAGTGGTCTTGAGGGGCCTCAGAGATTTTGGCTTGTGCTGGAGGCTACTGGCTACCATTGAGTCTGACAGGTGCAGGTGTGTATGCAGGCTTAGAATATTGATGATCGTCATTATTCATAAATCAGTCAAATTGATTTAAACTGCAAAACCTAATTTTGTAAATAATTTGTGGTGATCATAAAGCAAGATAATATTGATCAGATATTTAGTCGGCTTCCCTTAATTTTTCATACAGTTGAGAATGCACTTGTAAATAATGAATTAGTTAACCGTATGAATTTAGTGTTTATTGGCCCTTTGGTTCAGTGGATGATTTGGCACATCAAAAGCGGCAACAAGGAGTGTTCCACTATCAGTTATCCAAACTAATCTGTGTGTGTCCCCAAGGCAGAGTAAACTCTCCATCTTAAGAGTAACTTTGGTGTTTGTTCTTTGCACTTAAAGGAATCCTCAGCTTGCGTCTTGTCTTGCAGGCAGTGAATGACATCTTTACTCGAGCCATCCTGGAAATTGAGAGGGCTGATGGGAACCTGCCCTCTGGAAATGGCTGCTGTATTTCATGAAGACTCTGTGATATAGCCAGAACCTTTATTGCCACCATCTTCCTGATCACTGATTTGGATTTTGAAAACAAGACTTTGTACAGGGGTGTCTCTCTTCATGGGCCACAGGACCCAGGAAATTATGTTTTCTTCTGTTGTATCATTTCTTCACGGCCTTGCCTGTTGTGAGTATGAGCCAGCCCACTGGTTCCATGCAGGCCCGTCCTTGTCTGTCTCAGGTGCAGGTCAATACTGGGGCCAGTGGGTGTGGCTCGCAATTCAAGGCTCAGGTATATACATAGAGAAAAATATTAGGTGGATCTATGTTAGGGATTACAGCTCATCCACTGCCTTAGATGGTGGAATTTGTACACTAAAGCCTGTTTGGATCTGGCTTTGAGGAATTGAAAGACAAAGTGTGTGTGATTTGGGAATCATAGTAATCAAATGCCTAGTTTATGTTCATTGCCATTGCAATGCAGGAGAAGGAGTTGTTTCTTTCAACTCCGTGTGGTTAGGAAAAGTTGTATCACTTAACCTTATTCTTCTTTAAATTGTTGGTCACAATTTCAGAAGAAACCTTAAAAGAGCCGTCAGTATGCTGGGTACAATGATGACCATATTGGAATTCCACTTGAATATGTAGAAAATAGTACACATGTGGGGGATGGCATTGTTAATTAATAGCTTACATCTTAAGTAAGTGAGGAAGACTACACGTTGTGGAGGCTGAGCTAATGGTGAAATAGCTAAGCTTATATAATGTAAGGCAATAAATTCATAGAAAAAAATAATACATGCATCTCAATCTTCTCCATAGCATGGCCGGTGTTTCCCGCATCACCACTGGCAGTCTGTAACACTGTTTCACGTGAACCATTGGTGTACAGGCAGCAATAAAAGGTATTTGTAACTAGGACTTTTGAGCCCAGATTGCCGGAACAATATACTAAGAATATTACTTTTACAAATGCCCTTTAACGATGGAAATAATGATAGAATTTTATGTTTTCTAATGGGCCAGTACAACACCATGCAAGTAACAGCCACAAAGAGAGACCATTAGGTGATCACTGGGGATTGAATTCTTGGCGGCAGGACTTGAAGGTAAACATGAATCCACCATGTCACCTTTTCAGCACTATTGCAGAGACCAGTACTGCTCACCAAGGCCTTTGTGGATGGTGGTCACCCTTGACTGGCCCATCACAACATAACACCAGCTCCTGATGCATAAATTATTTGTCCAGCTATCTATTCATCAAACTGAGGTCCCTTTTAACACTTTTAAAACTCCAACTTAATTATATAATTGGAAGTTCTGTCTACTAATTATATAGAAAGATAGATTATTAATTGAGTGATAAAGAATACTACAATGAGTGATTCCTGTAAAAAATTCCTGTCCTTGAGAGATTATGAAGCACCATGCATTGCCAGACTTCCTGTTTCCTGTCTATAAAGGCAAGTGACAGGAAAGACTGATGAAAATGTACCATCAAGCCAAAGGAACATTAGTCAGACCTTCACTACCCTGAGTGGAGGAGGTGTAAGTGGATGTGTGGAGGTGATCATGTGACCTGAGGGAGGGACATTACTGCAGTGAGGCATGTGAAGCAGTGGTGAGGTGCCTCGTCTGAGATGTGATGACAGATTATGGCTTCTTGCAGCTTCTCATATTTTCCAAAGCTTTTATGTTCTTTAAATCCCTTCAGTAGCATGACACATTCTTATATTCATTCTGCTTACTATGTGGCGATTTATTCAGATTCAGAAACTTATGTGGGAATTAGAAAGGTGAAGCCTCTGACCACCAATCTTTTGACCTCAATTAACCCTTCCTAATGTTAATAAAATCATCTAATCACAGCCCAGACTTATGGTATAAACGTGTTCCAGTAGTGAAGGGATGAATAATAATAATGAGTAAATATTTTCTTTCATTCTAGCGTGAGAAGCAAACCAAAAAGAAAAAAGAGATACCTGTGGATGCTCTAGCGCACACACACACACACACACACACACAAAGAGAGAGAAAGGAAGAAATATGGACTCAGAATCACCTTTGTTACCAGACTATAGAAACGTGTTGGGTAGCTGTGTACACTGTAGAGAGAGAGAGAGAGAGAGAGAGAGAGAGAGAGAGAGAGAGAGAGAGAGAGAGAGAGAGAGAGAGAGAGAGAGAGAGAGAGAGAGAGAGAGAGAGAGAGAGAGAGAGAGAGAGAGAGAGAGAGAGAGAGAATTTGAGTCATGCACGCGAGGGAATAGTGATCATGAGGGAGGGAGGGGGAAGTAAAGGAGCAGGAGGGAAAAGGGAGGCAGGGGAGTGCAAGAGGAAATGAAAGAGAAAAGACCGAGATGAAGCAAACAAGTAGGGAAGATGGAGAAGACATGAGGGAAACAGATGAAGGAAGAGGAGGGGATATGTAGAGGCACGCAAACAGAAAATGGAAGAGGAAGAAGAGAGGAACCAAACAGAGAGAGAGAGAGAGAGAGAGAGAGAGAGAGAGAGAAGGTAAAGCGCGTGACAATTGCAGGGCGTGAGGGCAGAGACGCTATTGTGGTGGCCTCATGTGATAGTGACTGAGCATTTTCAAGGATTACAGGTCCTGAGGTGGGCGGCTGGCGGTGCCTCACTCTTGGGTCAGCGCGATACAGGCTCCGGTCTACTGTCTCTCTTCCCTTGTGCTTCCAGGAGTCAGGTAAGTCACTGCCCATACCCTGACCATATACAACACCCCCAAAATCTGTGATATACTCATGAATACCTATATCAGAGGTTTCACATATATTTAAGGGCCTTTGTAATATCATCCTAAGCTATTTCCAAAAACTCGTTATCTCAGGAAATGGTTATGTGTTAGTAGAAATGCATATTATTTAATTCGCGGTTTTTCTCCTTTTATTTCGTGTGAAGTGTGAAAGTTTCTGAAAGTTATGGGACGTCGCTTTTGTTCACAGGAAATATTTGCTCTTTGTGGCGTGGATGACATGGTGTTGTGTGGTTTATTGTGCTGAGCTGAGGATTAAGACGAGTTTCTTCTCTTTGAGCCGAGGGATTACAGTATATAAGAGCCTTGAGCGTCTTGGAAAAGCGTTAAGCCCAAAGACAAGTAATGAGGCTCTTTGACGGTTCCTACGACTTTGCCTTCTTATTTGACACAGTGTTACAGATTCTTTGCATTGTTGCTAGAGATAAAATTGCGAAGGAAAGAAGAAGAACAAGTATATATCTTTCGCCTAACATCAAATCACCATGAGAGAGAGAGAGAGAGAGAGAGAGAGAGAGAGAGAGAGAGAGAGAGAGAGAGAGAGAGAGAGAGAGAGAGAGAGTTCATATAAATCATTCTGAAAAGTAGGATATATTTTTTTCCTAAGCTTAGGTCCCCCTCCAGTCTCACCTCTCTCTTTCTCTCCTTTACCTTCTTCGTCCACCACCACCACCACCACCACTGGTTCTCACGCTATGGTTAATAGTATGTATAATTTCGTAATATAATCTTGTAAAGCTCTTCATTGACTCAGCACTAAGTTTATTCCATTCATCTTTTCGTACCCGACTCTATAGATGAAGTGGATGAACTCAGCAATTCATTAACTTCATAATTAAAATCCTGGCTTTATTCTCCGTTATAGATCACAGTAAAATTACCAGTGTATCAATGTCATCATTGATATTAACACAAAAAGGGTTTCAAGAGTCTTTTTTCGCCGGGAAGAAGAATCCTAGTCTAATCCAAGCTTCTCTGAGAATAACGAGACGATCAAGACACTGAAGAGGAAGGTTTGATCCCCCAACACAAGAGTGGCTTACGAAGTGCGAGTCTGAAGAATTTTATTGGTTTCAATTGTGACTTATACGTGAACTCTTAACCCCTTCAGTATTGGGACCCACTTCTATATCTATTCTCACTATTTGATGACTTTATAAAGGTTCAGAAACTTATGTGAGGATTAGAACAGTGAGGACACTGGCCATCTATCTTCTGACCTCCATAGAGCTTTCCTAATGACAATACAATCGTACCCCAAACTGGAGATGAAAATGCGTCTCGGTACTGAAGGGATTGAATATTCCCTATAGACCGCCAATGGAAAGGGAAGGGATTGAGTTGATAATCTGACACTGAGCATTGCATTATGGGAAGTCTCAGTATCTTTAAGCTTAGTGGAATATATAAGGGGTTTTCAAAGTTCTTTTTTTTCATGATCTTGTTCGAAAGTGGCCAGGTGTTCTATGTGGGGTGGCGTGAATGTGTGTGTGTGATGCTTTATTTGGTATTTTCGTTTCAGTGCGAGTCGTGACAAGGGAGGTGAAGGAGAGAGAGAGAGAGAGAGAGAGAGAGAGAGAGAGAGAGAGAGAGAGAGAGAGAGAGAGAGAGAGAGAGAGAGAGAGAGAGAGGGAGAGAGATATAGAAGAGAGAGAGAGAGAGAGAGAAGTAACTCAATCTGATCCCTTACTCCCATGTATTGGCACGCTCCTTACTGACACACACACACAAACACTCACAACGTACTGCTTCTCACCTAATCCTCCTTCTCCTTTCTCTCTCTCTCTCTCTCTCTCTCTCTCTCTCTCTCTCTCTCTCTCTCTCTCTCTCTCTCCTCTTTCTATTCAGCTAATCTTCCTGTTTTGCTTCCTTATCCTCTTTTCTTCCCCCCTCCCCCCTCTCTACATAAACCTCTTCAATCTCCTTCACTTTCTCTTTCTCCTCGTTTTTCTTCGTCGTTTTCCTCTTTGGTCTCTTCTTACTGTCTTACTAATTCATGATTCTTTTCGTCTTTCTCATTTTCCTCTCCTTTCCTCTCTTTGACACCAAGTTCGTAGTTTGAATGAGCTTCTTGGCTTTCCCACTTCCCTCATCTTCCTTGTCTACTATTTGCTATATATATGTTCTCTTTCATCAGCAAGTTCATAGCATACACGTCTCCATAATTATACATACATTCTCCTCCCAAAATACAATGAAAATATGAAAAAATGACGATACAAACCCTTTAATTTTCTGTGACTTTTTTTAGGGATCTGCATTCAGTTGACTTTATATTTACCATCATTTATTTTACCCCTAGCCGGACTACCTCCCTTCCTCCCTTCTTACTTAATAAAAACTCTGTTCCGTATAAATAAAGATATTGGCATTAGTTATCTTGTGTAATGTAATGCAATCCTCCAATTCAGAAGCCATCGCCGCCCCTCCCTCCCCACCCTCAGGACACCAAGCCCCACAGGTTCTTCAGGAGGGATAGCCACCCGCCTTCAGGATGGGCTTCAAAACCTGGCTGATTTACAGGTGGAAGCAGGTGAGTGGTTGACGCTTAACAGGTGAAAGGGAAACTGGCTAAGGGCAATAAAAACAATGAAAATAAAATAAAAACCAACTAATATAATGCACCAATCCCCTAAAAGGTCAAAAGAATTAGCCAAAGGTCAGGGACAAATGTCTCAAAATCTCCCTCTTAAATAAAGTCGTCATAGGAAGCTGGATATATAGAAGTAGGAAAGGAGATCCAGAGAAAGGAATGAATGATTGGGAGTACTGGTTAACTCTTGCATTAAAGAGTGACAGAATAGGGGGAGAGGAATAAGAAAGTGTTGTCCAGCAAGGCCTGAGAAAACACTAATAAGATTCTCATGATGTTAGTGTGATAAATGAAGTTCAAATACCATATCACTCCTTTTGAATTGGTTATATTTCACGTTATCGTACTAGAATATAAGAAAGGGAAGCTGCAAGAAAGTCAATGTACAAAATATGCCTATATATCTACTTCGTAATTCATACTAGGAAAGAATTATAAGTATGCAGTGCTAACCCCTTCAAGACAAATGTTTCGAAACCTCTCTCTGGTCCTCTTGACAGATATGTGCGGCCTGCGTGTTGGGCTGCGCAGTGATCATGACGGGGAACGTGGTGGGGTGGTCAGTGGAGGTGTCACGCATCATGGAGGACCCAAACACTAGCTTCAACTTCACCCAGGACGACCATCAGTGGCTGGGTGAGTCTAATAAGTGTGCGGCAATCCTTCGTTCAAGTCCTGCTGTCGTTTCAATTTCTCTCTCATCCACTTTCTTTTCTAATTGTGGTCTTTTTTCTCACTGCAGCTTTCTTAAATGATTTCCCAGTCATCCAATCACCTTTCCTCTTTCTACAACAAAGAACAGATGCTCGACTCATTTACTCACTCACCTGTTGTTGCAGTGTCGTGTGGAGGGATCGCAGCCATCTTCTCCACAGCCGGGGCGGGCATGCTGGTGGAGCTGGTGGGGCCTTGCCGTCTGTTGGGCTTCATGCTGGTGCCCGCCGCTATCGGCTGGATCCTCATGGCCACCACGCTCTCCCTGCCATGGATATACGTGGGAAGAGTCATCACGGGTGCTATAGGGTTCATGATCACTACTGTGGCTCAGGTGTGTGCATGGGAGGACTGGGTAGCTCTGTGGTAAAGTGGTCAGCTCGTGGTACTAATGGCGCGAGTTCGATACTGACTCATGGTAGTTTACTTGGTGAGACTGGTGGGAAAGAAAAGTCTATTAATCTATCTAACTACCAAACTATCCATCTATCCATCAACCAGTTTATCTATTCATATATCAGCAACCTATCCATCTATCTATCCACCTATCCACTCACCGTTCATTCCCCTTGCAGCCTGTGATAGCCGAGATGTGCCTGCCTGACGTGCGTGGTCTCCTCTCGTCCCTCACTGAGATCATGGTTAGCGTGGGCATGTTGCTTGTTTACATCCTGGCGCGGTTCCTCTCCTGGCAAACCACCACCCTCATCTGCGGCGTGTTGCTCTTCCCTCTTGTCACCGCCATTCTCTTCGTGCCGGAGTCCCCCTACTGGTTACTTCGGCGTGGCAGGGAGAAGATGGCGCTGAGGTAATGAGAGGAAGAAGGTTTAGGTCAAAGTTGAATACGTAAAGCTGCGTGGTAAGGGAGATAGAGAAAGATGGTGGTTATGTGATGGATTGAAAGGACATTAGTGATGGAAAGGAAGATAAGGTAGTGGTCAGAGGAGTATTGTAATCCTCTTTCCCTCTCCCTCTACCAACGCCAGGTCCCTTATGCGTCTCCGCGCCCCAGAACATGATGTGGATACCGAACTCAACAACATCCGGGAGGCGATCAATCAGCAGACGCAGCACAGCTCTATCAAGCAGCAGGTGAAGCACACACACACACACACACATACACACACACACTTTAGCTAACTACCACTACTACTGCAACCAAATAATAACGACCATACACACATACACATCATCAAATTTCCCTTAGTTAAGCCCAACTAGGAAACCCTAACCTAACCACGCCCCTTCACCTGCCACAGTTCCAATCGCTGAAGGAGACCGCTAACTACCGCCCTGTTGTCCTGGTCACCTCCATGTTCCTCCTTCGTGAGCTGGGGGGCGCCATGAACATCTTTATGTACGCCGTCTTCTTCTTCGAGAACGCTGGAGTCATGCTGGATCCCTTCTCCTGCTCCATCGTTCTTGGGTTCTCCCGTCTCATCTTCACCATCATCTCTGCCACTATTATTGATAAAGTCGGGCGCCGTCCTCTTCTCCTGAGCTCCACCCTCGTCTGTTCCCTCACCCTCTACATCACTGGTGGGTCCTGACGCGGCACCACTGAAGATACAGAACGCGGGGAAGGCACGAGAGATGCTTGTATCTAGAAATATAAAGGAATAGATAGGAGAGACAGATTAGAAAGATGATATTTACGAAAACTACACGGACATGTTATTGATATTATCTGCTTACGGAGGATTAAAAGTGAATCGAAAGTCTAGAGGGTAAAGGGAAAAACATAGGGAAGATTGACAGAGGAAAGAACGTAGGAGATAGAAGTTTGCAAGATGAAAGGATTGATATAGAAGTTCAGAGAGAAGCACGTGAGGATGTAAGACTGCAGAAGGGAGAGAGAGAAAGAGATAAAGGATACAAGAACAGAAAGAAGGAGAGAAGTTGATTTATATAACAGTCTAAAAGAAAATCATCCTGGAATAGTACACTACAGGAGGAAGAGAGTAGGAGGAGGAAACGGTGAAGATAGACAATAACATGAAAAAAACCCATAAGAACATAAAGATGTGATAGTATTACCCCCCCCCCCTTCTCTCTCTTTCTCCCCTGCAGGTGGCGTGCTGTCCATGGAGGATCAGGGTATTGGGTGGCTCCCCCTGGCGTGCGTGGTCCTGTACGTGGCGTCCTTCGGTATGGGCGTGGGTCCCGTGCCTTGGATCCTCCTGGGTGAACTGCTGCCCACGCCCGTCCGCTCCATCGGCGCCTCCATTGTCACCTCAGTCTTCGTCATCATCCTCTTCATCGTCACCAATGTAAGTGTTCGTCCCAGTGAGTCAGTGAAGGGCCGCTGTCACTGGTGGGTTGGGAACTTAGGTAGCGTCTATAAACCTTCATTTCATCCCATTCCCCCCAAAAAACCGACTTGATCCAGCCTGCATATGACTCCAAGCCCAACTAACGCCTCCCTCTCCCTGACAGGTGTTCCCGGACGTGGCCACAGCTATTGGAGTGGAGAACGCCTGCCTGATCTTCGCCACCTTCCAGCTCATCCTCGCCCTGATCGTGTTCTTGTTCGTCCCGGAGACTCGCGGCCGCACCCTGGAGGAGCTGCAGCAGGCATTTGTAGGCAACGAGCTGCTCACGCCCTTCTCCCAGAACGGACGAGAAGGATACACCCCGGCTTACGGCTCCACTTTCCCCTCCGGCGTGTCCTTTGCCTCCTCCTCCCAAGGAAAGGTCCGCTAGGTCTTCACTAAGGCAGCCAGCGCGTCATAACACACTGCCGCGTCTGTTGCTTGTTTGTTTTGCTTCCCGATAAGTTTACGGATGTCAGTCACCACTGTATTTTCAAACGCTTCACTGATTTGCCTGGACTGCTTTCAAAATGCTCCAGTATTTCTTTAGTAAGGTTTCAAGAGTATTTTTTTGTGATTCTAGTGATAGTTTAGAGAGGTTTCTATACCTTGCGTGGGAGAAGACGCTCGTGAATGCCGGACTAATAATCTCTGTGGTCTATGAAAGTTGTCCTGTTGAGGTATGTAGGAAGCGTCTCAAAATACGATCCTGGATATCCGTGTGTTGGCTGTATCTACAACACATTCACTATTATTCGATGCAAAGATTATGTATGATAAGATATTCTGGTGTGGAAATGTTGCATGTCTTTCACCTGGATAGTGGTAATTAGTGACCATCAATCACAGGTATTTCACCTTAGCTACGAAATACATACACGACCTTTCAACTCGCTCCCCCCCCCCCCTCTCTCTCTCTCTCCAAATCTTACCCTATACACTTCTAGCACATGCATTCATAATTCCTCTTTCCCTAACTAGACGTACATACCTTTCAGAAGCGCACTCCCTTCACATCAAGACAGGTTAAGCTTTACTATTCTGCAATAAAAACTAGCTCAACTCTCCTCCCCCAGCAAGTGCTCTGTGTTGTCATCTTGCTCTGTTTCTCACACCTAGCAGTAATAAAATGCTCCGAGACTCACGCTCTCTCACATCACAAGCTTCCCTCAATGACAAATACATTAATTGATATTTAAAATGAATTTGATTGACTTGGCAGCTTCTCGCACCTGTCACCTACCTGTTACCCTCCGCCTCTCTCTGTTAGTGCTTCGTGAGATCCCGAGGTACTACACACCGAGACAAGTAAAGCATCGAATCTACGTGAGGTATGAACTCAAGCAAGCAACAAAGAACTTAAAGAAGATCAAATGCCAATGAATAAATACATTAACAGAGAGAGAGAGAAAAAAAAGACGTAAAACAACTTAGAGAACAGTTGCAGCAGAAGTTTACATTTATAGTTACAATAAATGCTTACTACAGAAGACTGAGCGAAGACTTTCATTTAAGGTTAGCAGTTTTTTTTTCTCTATTTAGATGTTTGAATTGTGCTATAAATCAAATAAGAACATAATTCAAACATCTATAATGAATAAAAGGCGAGTTTAATGGTAAACAACAAGCAATCACAACAAAACCAAATAAACTGAAGGAGTAAGTATAAAATGTTAAGAGATAAACAAGAATAGTAAAACACGCTACCTTCAGAACGCGGCTACTCTTACACAAAAAGCTCTTGATCACCCCCCAAAAAATATATATAAGTCTTCCGTAACAGCTGAGTGTTTTTCATGTGGCGGTCCAATGCATCTTTTTATCGTCTATCAATCCATAGAAGTATAAAATGTTCCTGAGAGATATCACCGTCTCCCCAATGTCCTTGACCTCCTGAATGTCCGGTAGAGTGATGTTACCAACAATGTAAGGCCGCTGCAGGAAGCTGACGAGACTGGTGAGGAGTGCAAACCTCTCCGCCAGTCCCTCCTTGATGCCATCCAGCTCCTCCGTCAGCACCTTTTCCGTCACACCCACGAACCTGTTTTCATCATTGTATTCCTTGCCCACGAAGTCCCAGTACGCTTGTTCCTTAGACCACACCTGGAACCTCGTGTAGCGGAGGAACTGAAGCTTGCTGTCTGTGTCTTCATAAACCAGGAACGGGAAGGGTTGGTCAGCGAGGAAGACGTATACGACATGTCCCTTCCTGAAGACAGTGAACCAAGTGTAGTTATCGAGAGTGAGCTTCAGTTTGTGCGGGGACACCACCACATGACTCGAACGCGATAAGTTGAAGCTGATCTCTGACTCCTCCTCGGGTCCGAAGAGGGTAATGTTGACAGGAGCCTCGTCCCTGTCAGCGTGCAGGAGAGCAACACGCACCTGACCGCTGGACTGGACGCCGAATAGGGACAAGGAGGACTCCCAGGAGGGCAGACGGTACACCCTGGAGTAGTTCCCATGGGTGAAGAGGAACCTGGGTGGCCGTTCCCAGTTTGGTAAGGCATAGAGATTGGTGTGGGGAGAGTTCACTGTCTCATAGTTCTTCGGCTCATGAAGCTTCCTGCCTTCAACCCTGTCAAGCAGGGGTGGGGCGTGGGAGGGCCCTGGAATACCCGAAGCAGCGGTGTTTGTGTCTGTTCCGTGATGGTGAGGCTTCCGTGTCCCACCAGAGGAGAAAAGAGGTGCATGAAACCCACTTCTGTCGTAGGTACTGTTCTGCAAACCCAGGGCGGTGGTGGGTGTTTGCGATGAATAAGATCCGGTTCTGTTTAGCATACTGGTGTTGGGGACTTCCTCCAGCTTGTAGGGCCTGCTGTGGCGTGGGTGAGGTGTGGTGGAGGCGTTGAGGAAGGGTAGATCAGTGGGTTCCATGGGGTCTGGTTTCCCGGGGTTCTTGATGGGGTCTGGTGGGTGTGTCCTTGGCCTTCCCTCCGTGTTCCTGTGGCCGCCTTGGTATTCTCTCCTCAGCAGGTCTTGAGCCTCACTCTGACCAGGCAAAAGTCCCATCACCACCCACACCACCACCCACGCCAGAAACGTAACTGTAGTCATGGGTATATATTAGACAGAGGGCATACAGTATATTGTCTTTATGTATTATGGCAAGTTATTTAAAAAAGGTATGTGGTAGTTGAGATTTCTGATACGTGTTCATCAGTATATACTTCTTGGCAGCTTTTATTCTTGTTCTATATATTTTGAGACTTGTTTTGCTTTCCCCTTCATTCCTGTTATCCATAGTTCAGTTTTTTTGAGTTTCCCGTCACTTGAAGATCAGACTCAAGATCACACCACGCAAAACCTAAAGAAATCCGGCGAATTTCTCACATTATTTGCCTCCAGTGATAAAAATCCGCCATTAACGTAAGTACCAATGCATTACACGAATAAATTAAGCATCGCAGCATATTAACACCAACTCACATTCCTGAATAGGCCTTTGAATAAGTTGGAATGGGAAAAAATGAGAGGCCATACAGTTGAGGCGGCAGTGTTTTGATGGGAGAATTATTAACATTTTAGAAGAATGTACGCCATTGACATAATTGATACAAGCAGGGTAGGTACAATTAAGCATCAGTAGGCCTATGAGTGCTGAGGTAGGCCTGGCAATAGGTATGAAATGCTGCAAAGAAGAGACATAACTAGAATGGTTGGAATGGAGATAGATTTTGTATAAGGAATTTTGTCTTTTTTTGTGTGTGTACTTTTTTGTGTTGTAATGAAGTGTGCGTGTGTGTGTGTACATGTGTGTTTATTGATGCTTTTGTTACAGTACGGTGCGCACACGAGGTCAGAGTGAAGTTTGGTCAGCTCAGAGTGGAGTTGGAGGAGGAGGGGGAGGGGGAGGAGGAGGAGGAGGAGGAGGCGGAAGAGGGAGAGGAGGAAAGGGCATGACAAGAAGAGGAACGAGGGAACAAGTAAGTGTTAACAATAATGACATGTAATAATGATGAATATGATGATTGTATAGTAAACTCTGAAACTCCCTACCTGCTTCTGTCTTTCCAACTTCTCATGACTTCACTTTATTTTAAGATGGAGGTTTCAAGACATTTGTCCCTGACTTTTGGCTGACTTTTGAACTTTTAGGGGACTGGCAAACTAGTGGGCTTGTTATTTTCATTATTTTTGTTGCCCTTGGCCAGCTTCCCCTTCTTACATGAAATAAATTATTGTGTTATTATTCCAATTAGCTTATTCTATCTTATTTGCATACCTTTTAATCCTTTTCTCAGATCAGCAACAGTAGCAGCAGCAGCAGCAGTGTGGGTGGAGGCGGTAGTGGTGGAGGTGGTGGTGGTGGCGGTGGTGTCACAAGCACTGGGTGGATGGTTCAGGCGGGTGGCGGTGGGGGAGGGCGGGCCGGGGCGGGTGACAGGATGGCTCTGGTGTCGGCGCTGACCTCACCCGACACCCTGGAGGCCCTGGCGCAGTTTGTGGCTCAGGAACTCTTGGATGATGCCATTCTGAGTGAGTTGATTGATTGTTCACCTGCTGGGAGGAAAACAAGTACATCTATTCTATTATATCTTATATCTACTTTGAAGAAACATTGTCTAGAGTAACAAGTCTGAAAAAAAGGGCTCTGTGAAAGTACCAGCCTGTCAGTATAGGTGTGTGTGTGTGTGTGTGTGTGTGTGTGTGTTTGTTTGTTGTGTATATTGAGACCAATGTGTAAAGTGTGGTGGGGAAACACAAGGTGATGTAGAGAGTATATTTTTGATGTGTGTGATATAGTGTTCAATATTTGCAGATGTGGTGTTTGAGGTGCACCAGAGTGTGAAGACTGGACTGCTGGTGCTGGAAATGGGCTCTCTGGAGGAGGACACCAAGTTCCTGCAGGTAGCTATATCTATATAAAGACAAGAGACAGATAGACAAAAGTAGAAAAGAGATTGACTGAGAGAAAAAAAACATTGATACACTGTTTTTTCTGTTATGATTGGAAATTTAGCCTTTTCTTACTGTAGGGAAACAAAGAGAGAGAGAAAAGATGTTTGAATGTAAAAAGTTTTCATTAAGTGAGTTATCTCAGATGTAAAAAGATAATTTTAATGTGTAATAAGCTTGAAAGGGAGAGAGGGCACAGCTTTACCTGCACGGTCTAATTACAGGTGAGTGCGGAGGGACTGGACGTGTTTGGTCAGGCTCCCGTGAAGAAGCAGCAAGAGTGTGTGTGTCCCAGCTGTTCCAGGAATTTGGCTGCCTCCAGGTGAGACAAAGAGAGAGAGAGAGTCTGATATGAAACTCAATCTATGTTATGAATATTGAGTTTTATTTCTTTCTTCCTTTGCTCCTGCTTATCCCAAATTTGCTTCCTACTTTGAGGAATACATGTGTTACTTTTTGTCTTCAATCTCTTTCTTCCTGTTGATTATTGTTACTTTTGTTCATAAGTTTCCATTCTTTTTCACACTTGAATACTTACCATAATAGACAAGTTTATGCATGAGGATGATAGGTGGAAGTAGGCAGAGATGTTCACACAGGGATTGCCATGAATAGGTCTAACAGCCTCTTGCAGCTTCCCTCATTTTCTTATGTTCGTATAATCCCCAGGTTTGCTCCCCACCTTGAGAAGTGCATGGGGATGGGGCGGAACTCATCGCGCATTGCATCACGACGGATTCAGAACAGCACAAAGGAGAACAGCGGAGGGGGTCCAGTGGGAGCGGGCGGGGCGGCAGCCAGTGATGATGATGAGGACGAAGACTGGTTGTTGGATCGCAAGAGGAAGAAGAGAGATAAGAACTCACCACGGAGATCCAAGAATGCTAAGGTTAGTTTGTGTGTGTGTGTGTGTGTGTGTGTATAGGTAAATATGTAAGATAGAACGATACGGGTATTTATGCATTTGTTTGTTTGTTTGTTTGTGTGTGTGTGTTAGCAGTTACAAAGTAGTGAATAGACTCAGCACAGACTTAACCTTTCTGTCTCTCTCCCATATGCACCTCAAACATGATTGGCTCTTACTCTTTTTGGTGAGTATATCAAGCACTTTAGTCGTACAGGGTCCTATGTGGTATAGAATGTACTAAAGTCTTTCTGTTATAGGCTTCAGCAATAACTATGTGGTGTTTTATGATTCTGGTGATAGTTTGATGCACATTCTACATTATCAAAAGGAGAAACACAAAAGAGAACTCAACTAACCATCATGGTTTTTTTGAGACATCTTGACAAGAGGTTGAATAATTTAAAATTCCACATCCACACATTGATGTACTGTACTCCACTGCTCATTCCTATCCCTCCACAGCTGGCCAAGGCGGGTGATGGCGTGTCCAGCAGTGGAAGCAACAGCAACAACAACAGCAACAGTGGGTCAGTGGAGAGCACCCTTGCCACTGGATCAGCAGAAGAGAAACGAGCAATGTTAAAACAGATTTGTGGTGTGATATCAGAGCACACTCGCAAAATGTGCACCAGATCACTGCGGTGTCCTCAGCATAGCAGTGAACAGAGACAGGCTGTGAGGGACCAGGTGAGTGTATTGTTTAATTGTACAAGGGTGGCTGACATTGAAAAAAAAGCAACCTTCCTATTCTTAAACCTGTTCATGTGGCTTTGTGGTTATTCAGTGTTCTTAACTCCTTCAGTACTGGGATGCATTTTTCATATTTATTTTGCTTATTATTTGTCGTTTTTATAAAGCTTCAGAAACTCATGTGGTGATTAAGATAGTACAGACTCTAATCTTCTGACTGCCATAGACTCTTCCTAATGTCAGTAAAATTGCCTAATCACACCCAAAACTCATCAGAATGTGTCCCGGTACTGAAGGGGTTAATAATCTGAATCAACCTACTTTTTCATCTCTCCCTTTCATTGTTTTGTTCATCTCTCCGCAGGTTTTGAGTGGTGCGGACCCTACCACCACAACACGTGCCGCAGACTCTACCACAATCACAACACGTGGTCTGGGGGCTGATGGGGAGGACATACAGGTGGATATCGATGGGCTGGATGAGGGGCAGCTGGCCACGTCCTGGGATAATGACCACTCCAACACCACGTCCCCGGCAGACTCCACTTCCACTAACAACTCCACGTCTTCCCTCGCACGGCGCACCAAGACAAAGAAGAAGTCGTCGTCTTCATCTAAGTCGTCTAAATCATCTTCCTCCAGCCACGGTTCTTTGCTTGATTGAGTGTGCGTGTGTCTGTATGTGTGATTGTGCATGAAGGAAACTGTTTTTCTGAACTCAAACATCAGTGTGCGTGTGTGTGTGTGTGTGTGAGTGAATGTATATGAATCTCTGAGCTTACATTTGAGTTTGTGTGTGTGTGTGTATGTGTGTGTAATTCAATTTGCATCATCTTCATTATCATTACTATTATTATTGCCTGGTGTAGAGATAAATAGATAATTACTATTATTATTATTAGGTTAGTCAGGTGGAAAGGATGAAGGGTGAAGGACAGGAGAATGAGGAAGAGAAGGAAGGGAATCTCTTCTTCAGGGTTTAAGTTTAGTTACAAATTGTCTTTCTCCTTTTGTATTCCTTGATTAGTGAGAGTTTTTAGATGATTTTGTGTTTGTGTGTGTGAGAGAGAGAGAATTGTGATGGAGTGCATGTGTAGCTTTTGTGGTGGGTGTCAATGAGGCAATGAATCATCTATCTAATAAATTGACAGTAAAGTAAAAGAAATTATAAAATCAAAATGTGGTGTCACTCAACAACCTCACTTGGCTGTTGCTCTACTGGTGTGGAGTAACATGTACTAAGACTTGTTGTGGCTCATGGGTTGTGTGTAGATGAATATTTCTCTGCCATATCTCTATAGTAAGTTCTTTCCATTTTGTCATAGGGTGAGAAAAGATACAGGGTCCATTGCAAGAGGTCAAGATTGATTTTGAGACTAGCAATTTGTCTAAGAAAGATACCTAAGAATCTCAGTCACTATTAACCCTTTTGGTATGCAAACCACTAGACAAATAAAGACCTTGTGAAGTGGATAACATTGGTGCATACCTTGGAAATCGGTGACCAGGTTAATCAGGATTATTTCAAAACATTCTATAAGATCATTTACTGGCCAGTACTTGTACACAAAATCTTAAGGCATATACTTTGGCATTATTTGAGCACAACCATGAAGTGCCTTAACCTTAGCGAAGATGTGATCATGGACTTCAGTAACACTAACACTATACAGTAACACAGGCGGTAATACTATACGTACAATGGGACACTCTTAGCCTTATTCTAGAATCATACAAACTCTCATAGTACACTACATAGGACAGAATGGATCATTGGATAGTACTTACTACTATCCGCCCAGTGAACCATTCTCTGTAGGTACACCATTATAGTAGTGACTATCTATGCATCTATTTACAATACGACTATAAGTCTGACACACACACACACACACACACACTGTAAATATGTATTCCAGATTGCCGCTTGTATGTCACAGCCAAAGTTTAATGACTTACTTTTAACACACATACACACTCACTCACGTATAGCACCTGTATTTAATTCCCTTGTTTTATTTCAATAACTTCCGAGTGTTCCTCAACTCGCTGTCGTCTTGTCGTTCCATGATGCACAGAGCTGGCACAGTCTTTACGGTGCACCCAACTGCTCCTTGTTGCGATCCACTTGTGATGAGATGGGATTGACGTTGCTTGTGGCTGAACGTGCACGGCAAGGAATCGTGTTCTCGCCTCTGTCACGCTACAATAAGATAGCGTTGAGATCTGTTAAGATGTATTGTACTGTTCGCGTCGCGTCAGAAGCAGCCACAAGTATCATGGAGAGAGGGAGTGCTGGGGCAGCGGGCGAGAGAAGAAGGACTTGCCACGCCAGTCAGAGAAGGTGTGCTGGAGGTTCTGCGAAGACGGAGGCGCTGGTTTTCTTCAGGGAACTTGAAGGACTGCTGAGGTGTGGTGTTTCTTGCCGCCGATGGCCGCGAGGATCGCAAAATGACTGAGTGCAGCATCCCAGGGTTAGCCAGCCACCTTCTGAAGGTGGTGTTGTCCCTGGTGCTCAGCTGTTTGGAGGAAGGACGGTTGCCTTCATGACTGGCGTAAGTGTTTTCACATTTAGGCGAAACAGGCTTCGCGGGACTGGCGGGGCCACTGCTGGTGCTGCTGCTGCTGCTGCCCTCCGCCTCGCTCACCACGGAGAAGTAAGAAGGCGGCGGGGCCTCGGAGTGCAGCACATCGTCGTAGGTCGGTGGGGGATCTGCTTTGGCGGCTGCGTCCTCCGTCACAATCTAGAAGGGAGGGTAGATACATGAGAACAAGAAAATAAGGAAACTTGAGAGAAGTCGCCAGGGATACATGATGTAGCAGCAATGTCAGTAAACTACCACGTCATTTTTTTCATTCTGCACGCCACAATACACGTCTTATACTTATGTAACGCTGCCTGAAGGTCATTCACTTGCTTATCATAATGTGTATGTGTATACTACATTCTATTTTTGTACAGGAAAAGGTGTTTATGTTTGTGTTTGTGTAATCCTAATATTCATTAGGTAAGGTAAGTCTATAGATGTGACACATTTTCACCTACATACTCCACAAATAATAACAGTAATTGCCCCGAAGTGTTATTTTGTAACAAAAGGGAGACAAAAATAGCCGTCAAGGTCCTCCCTGGCCCACAGTACCTAGCCATGCATTGTGCACAGCTACCCACGAATACGACCAGGGAAGTGATTAGCGATGCAGTCAGTGTGTTCGTTACGCGCTCACTGAGAGGTTACCCACGGACCTACGTAATATTCCAACCCAGTAGGAAGAACAATACGAGCTTAGGTACGATGGTGTTTTATTCATATGGCTGGATGTGTTGATGCCAAGTTGACGTCATCTATGGACGATGGAGTGAGTACCTACGTTAATACTGCACTTCCTATGAAGCCGTAGTTCCTTCCTTGCTTCCTTCACACTTGCAATACTTCCCTATACTCTGACCTAGCTGAGCACACGTAGGGACCTTGCAGGAGACATTCTCTGCATGCATATTGGTATTGCTGATGACTGATGAACCTTCGATGTGTGTGTGTGTGTGTTCCTTGAGTTCATGCTGATGGATTTCCCTTCTCTATTCTCAGTGAGAGGTGTTGCTAGGGAGTGATTAGGCTTTTGAAACTACACTCCTTGCATGATGTGTCACTTTACACTTTTGGGGTGTTCTTATGTATTGTTAAGTTGTTATGTATTGTTTTTTTAATTAGTATTCTTATATTTCATGTATTCTTTCATGTTTTTTCCAATATATCTATTTTCAGACAGGTGTAGTGACCAGATGCATATTATAATCGATTAATCTCAGGGTAACATACATATTAAATACTTCTATGCCCCATTCCCACTAAGTAACATACAAATACAATAAGTTTTACGTGGTTAAAGTCCCATATCTTAAGGGTGATTTTATTGTGCTACTGACATATCAACAAGAAGCCATTATCATTAGCCAAATACTTGAAAACCCGACCAGTGATCTCGGTGGCCTTTGGAAAGTAGTCAGTGAGAAGGGAGAGTGGTTCTGAGGGCCGCAGGGCAACTAGTGAGTGACAGCCAGCCATAACATTCCTTCCCTGTTCCCTTTATACACACCACGACCTCATGCTCTCGTTTAGGAGGTTGACTTTTACCTGACCAATGAAAAACGCTTATCACACTGAGAGAGAGAGAGAGAGAGAGAGAGAGAGAGAGAGAGAGAGAGAGAGAGAGAGAGAGAGAGAGAGAGAGAGAGCCTTCGCACAATTCTCCTGTTTCACCTCCACCTTCACTTTCCTTTCCAATGTCAACCTTTCTACCCTTCACCTGCGCCTCCCTTCTCCTTTCTCCCCCTCATACAGTCCCGGAGAGAGAGAGAGAGAGAGAGAGAGAGAGACGAGAGAGAGAGAGAGAGAGAGAGAGAGAGAGAGAGAGAGAGAGAGAGAGAGAGAGAGACTGATCAAGGACGTTATATAAGTATTTCATCAGTATGAAGAGGACAGAAAGACGTATACGAGTGGAAGATGACTAGACGAAAATAAGGAAGGAGAGAAAATAATCAACATCTTAAAATAACCAATCTTAAAATAGTCTTAAAATGAGTGAAATAATCCTCAAAATAACCTTAGAATAATCAACATTTTAGAATAACTCTCAACTCCAATATGAGGAAAATAAATAAGGAGAGAAGAGAACCAACATCTTAACATAACCCTTGACTCCTGTGCAATGTTCCTCCAATCCTGCTGTGGTGAAATGTACGGCCTACATTCTGAGACATTTTGCCATCTCATCTTTACTATTTGTCTATTTCACAAGGCCAATGAGATGATCAGCCATGTTCTCCTTCCATCAACGCATTAATTATTAACCTGCCACTAGAACCGTATAAAAAAATATAATAATGACACTCCATTTAAGATCCGTGTAGTAAGAGAGCTGCAATGCATAGTAATAATTCAAGAGACGAGAGAGAGAGAGAGAGACATTACATAAATAACACAATCGTCATACTCATTGTTCTCATAACCTCTGACTAAAACGCTATATTCTTAGACACTTCTAATTCTCCTTAACTCTACTTTCCAAGGCTACAAAGATCATTAAAGGTTTATTTTTTCCTACTATTCTTCAACGGTCATTAGGATCAAAGGAAAAGAAATGGCTCTAAGTCTGACTGGAATCTATTACAAGTCGCCAAAGTCAGACGCTTGTGGACGTTTAGGGGTGGAGACCAAGGCGAACTGCATGCATGTTGAGTGTTGAGTGTTGCTGTTCCTGTAATGCAGAGAGGCTGTGTTTGTTGCCCACTTGGGGGTAATGACATGATAGGTATTGCCAAAAGCCTTGTCTATGAGAGAGAGAGAGAGAGAGAGAGAGAGAGAGAGAGAGAGAGAGAGAATATTCAAGGTTTCAAAACACCTACGAATCCATGTGACAATCTCTCTCTCTCTCTCTCTCTCTCTCTCTCTCTCTCTCTCTCTCTCTCTCTCAGAAGGTCATACGCATGAAGCCTAAAGATTACGGTGTACACACGGTATATCGCGCGCTAATTCACTGACTAACCTTTGGCAAGATTTGTATGTCTTCCCATATATGGTGAAATAAAGCGGTATGTTATTTTTGTAGAAGGGTGAGTTAAAAGTAGAGTGAGAGTTCTCCGCCACGACTTTCCGTGTGAGTGAAGCAGTCACGGTGTGGTGAGGACAAGACACAATACAGATAGCGACCACCAGACACCACGCTTGTAATGGTTGTTGTGACGCTGTCCGTAAACATCGCCGCCGCCGCCGCCGCCGCCACATTACACCCGGGGAACCACTGCCACTTTATCCTCTTTATGAAGACAAAGAGGCGGTGTCGGCTGATTTCCGTGAACATTTACTTGGGTGGGATCGGAGTAAGCTGCTGAGAAAAAACCAACGGTCTTCCCTGTCTCCCACATTGCCGAGAAGAAACGATGACGTCAAATGCATTTACGAAGAAATGAAAGTCTGATCACGTCACCCAACCAAGAACAGAACAGATTACTGTTATTCCAAACACGGATCCCTGACAGGCAACCGACGCCTGGCGGCTGAGCGAGGCTGTGTGTGTGTGTGTGTGTGTGTCGTGGACCAAAAGGAAACACAAGCGTGGAACAGAATTAAGCTCTCATAGAAAGCTATCTGAGTCTGTGGTTCACATCGCCCAAATTACTCTAGATTCATTAAATTTTCCAGAAGCTTTTAAGAAAATCATGTTGCTTCGCACCTTGGATGATTAATAATGAGAAAATATCAATATTTTACGTTTTTCCATAGTTTTCAAGACTTAAAAGATAAATAAAGGTATTTAGTTCCTAAACAATAATTATTGATTAATGAATCAATACCAAAAGAATGTCACATCTCAAACCTGGTGCAACTTGCATTGAGTGCAGTGTAATAATACAAAAATGTATGATGTATCATTATATGTAATACTTGGATCTCAATCTAAGTAAATTTCCTACATGACACTCATTTTTCTTCCTGAAACATCTATTGCTGCAGTGCACTCCTACATACACACATATAGACACACACATGACGTGTGACACTTCAATATACCCCATTACTTCCACGCAGCCTTTGAAAAAGTCCTGCATTAGATTGGCTATTACTGATCTACATATGTGCAGGTGACAGATACAAGTATGCAGTGGGTGGCACAAACATACCTTGGATAAGCTGGTGATGGCGTTGAGTTTCCATGAAGCTATACCCAAGACGACGGAGAAGACAGCCATGCCGGACATCACAATCATATGGTTGGCTTGGGAAGTGTACACGCCGACCGCTGCCACCACTGACAGGAGCACAACGAGCCACAGAAAAACAACTAACACCATCAAACGAACCAGCGTGTTTTTTTCCATCCCGAAAACAGTGTCCTGCTCCTGGGCGCTCTCTCCTCTCTCCTCCGCATTCTCTGTGACCGTCATCGTGTTTGGTTTGTGTTCTTGCTACGCGTTCACTATTTACTTCTTTATCTGTGTGTGTCTCTCTGTGTGTGTGTCCGTGTGTGTGTGCATGTGCGTGCGTGTGTTTGGAGTGGAAGGGGAGTTGTGTGTTGCTCGTCACATACTCTCTCTCTCTCTCTCTCACTCTCTCTCTCTCTCTCTCTCTCTCTCTCTCTCTCTCTCTCTCTCTCTCTCTCTCTCTCTCTCTCTCTCTCTCTCAGGAATAGCGAGCCACGAGCGTTCCCTGGAGAGAGAGTGGAGGTGTGAATGTGTCCAGCTATGGTGCTCACAACACAGTGAGTGGGTTAGATTCGGGTTAGACAGCAGCAGGAGCAGCCCCGCCAAACGGCCTTGCTGGACAATCATTTCATTCTAGCCACGTCTCCGTTGTCGCGGAGAATATATTAGTCACTGTTCCTTCCCCCCCTCCCCCCACACACACCCTTGTCTCTCCCTCCTGTCTCCCTGCACGCTGCGTCTTTTCCTGTCTTTTCTCCTTCCCCCTCCGCTGTCCCGAGATCCTCCCCAGACTTCATTTACAGTACGTGTGCGATACCGACTTACTATTGGTTCCTCTTCCTCCTCTTCCTCGTCCTCGCTCATCCTCAGCTTCCGGGTCTGTCACTACTTCCTTCAAATTGATTCCGATACCACCTCCATTGCTCCTCTTATCCTTCATTATATGCAGAACTTGTTTACACTAGGAACTCGACGCTGGGATTTTGAGAACTGTGTAAGGAGATTTTTAAAAGGAGATTAGATACATTCGTAGAAGAGGATGATAGCTAGAAACTGGTGAGAAGGAATGTTTCATATAAGAACAACCATGGGGGTGCTACAATAGTTATTAAATCCACTTCTCTAGTACATTTCCCCCCTCTCCCCCTCTGTCTCTCTCGTTGATTAGAAAGGGTTTCGACTGGCGGCAAAAAAGAAAAAAAAAAAAAGTGAGAGAAAAAATAGTTGAAAAAAGGCCCATTAAAGATGCCGGTTCCCTAACACGATGGTCACAATGATTATCCAAAATTCAAAGGAGTGTTTTGGTGCTTCTAATTGGAAAGGATTCAAGTCATTGTTAGTAGAGGCACGTAGAGAAGCAAGCACACAGATCTATTTCTTTGGTGACTGAAAACATACGAGCCACGTCCTCAGATACCTGGTACTTTGCATTCCTCTAATTCTTAGGTCACTTTCTTCAGCTTCTAATACCTTTAGAACTCCTTTCCTTTCAGCTTTATCGAGTCATTCTATTTATAGGCGTCTGACACCCGGAGGTCTGGTGGCAGGCTAAGTATTGTGGTGCAGGTGTGGTGGCGGGTGAAGGAATAGCTAATCAGTAGGCCATACTCGTGTCGCCTTGCAAAATTATTGTTTATAGTTTATCGTTGTTTCAGACGAGGAATTACAATAAACTTTTTACGTCACACTGATACATTCCTGTCTTGCTTCCTTCCAAATGTAGCGGAGATGGCGGAGCAGATTGTAGGGGGTTAACGTTAACACAGTAACCCCTCACACAGGGTCCTTTGTGCGCCAATTCACTATCGAAAAACAAGTTAGGCCTATATTGTGTATTATTTGAAAACTGGGACAATAAAAAAGCCTAAAATTATATAAGGCCTTATTGAAAAATGAGTGAACACAGCTAATCAAATGTTAAAAGGGAAAGCTGTAGTGAAAAGCCTGAAAAACCAGTTACAGTTTTCCTTATCTGAAAATTCTAATAAGAAAAGAGAGAGAGAGAGAGAGAGAGAGAGAGAGAGAGAGAGAGAGAGAGAGAGAGAGAGAGAGAGAGAGAGAGAGAATAGAGAGTAATTTTCAGATTATAGGTAGATGATGGAAAACTCGGAAGAATCAAGAGTGTGGGCGCGACACCAGATTAAGTCTGCACACATATACGCGACATTCAGCTTTTGAATGAAAATGAGAATAGAGATAACAGGAGAGAACAGTAATAGGAATGAGGAAAAGATCAGGTTTAGTAGAAGAGAGGTTGTGTTCTACACATTGAAAATTGGATTAAGTCTGCACACATACACGCAACATCCAGCTTTTGAATGAAAATGAGCATAGAGATAACAGGAGAAAACAGTAATAGGAATGAGGAAAAGAAGACCAGGTTTGGTAGAAGAAAGGTCACGTTCTACACATTGAAGATTAGATCATGCACCGGACATATGTGAATGAGTCAGCCAAATTCAGTGTAATGACATATTTTTCACAGACAATGAAGTACAGAGAGCTGATACGGCACTGATGCGGCACTGCTGTGTGTGAATGGCACTTAGAACTTCCTACAGTGTACCTTCATGCGCACTTAGGATCGATCACACACCAGCGCCAGGCCCCGTATTAACAGAGATTCTTCGACGAATTCTTAGTCTTAACATCCATCTTAATCTCTTGAAATTGGTGTTGTACTTCAGCCATTATCTCATCAGCAGCTTCAAATTTACTGCTGATGAAATAATGGCTGAAGCACAACACCAATTCCGGGAGGTTAAGATGGATTTGGAGACTTCAAATTGGTCTGAGAAAAAGATACATTCTTAAGAATCTGTGTTAAAACGGACTCCAGGAACCAGCGCCGGTCAGCACCTGTTGGTACCGGCTGCTCGAGAGAAGACCGACTTTCTCTATGCACTTACCGAACCTTTACCTTATAACTCAGAGAAAGACATTGCTATAAGTGAGTAGTAGTAAGACAAATGAGTGTAGAGATGGTAAGGAAAACCCAGCCCAGGTTTTTCTTACTATCTTTACACACATATTAGATTGAGACGCTCCTAATGTTGATTTTGTTGCTTTATCGCTACAACACAAGCAGGCAACAATCAGGTAATATTCGGTATCCTTTCTCTGGCAACCTCTGGAGCTCCCTCCCTGCTTCTATATTTCCAACTTTGTATGACTTGACTTCATTTAAGAGGGAGGTTTCAAGGCTTCTGTCCCTGTCTGTCAGCTTTAAACCTTCAATGGGACTGGCAAATTAGTAGGCTTTTTATTTTCTTTGTTTTTGTTGCCCTTCACCAGCTTCTTGTCATATTTACCAACCCACATGTGTAAATCATTCCTAGTATTACCCAAAGAGTTATAACGAGTACGTAACACATATACGGTAGTCTCATACTTTCTCACATACACGTAATCCCCCAATATAGAATTACCCGCTGTCTTACGGAGAAAACTTTTGTGGACTATAATACTGATTTGTAAGAGTCAGCATAACAAGTCTTACATTTGTGACTTTACTAAACTAACTCGGTCAAGCAATATATCAATTCAATAGCACGACGCCAGATGTGAAGCAGCCAGGAGGAGGAGGAGGAGGAGGAGGAGGAAGAGGAGGAGGAGGTGATTTATCTTGCTATGGATTAAATTCAGACACGCTACGGCTACCACTTGAAGCTATAAGCTCTCTCTCTCTCTCTCTCTCTCTCTCTCTCTCTCTCTCTCTCTCTCTCTCTCTCTCTCTCTCTCTCTCTCTCTCTCTCTCTCTCATGTCTCACCAGCTTCCCGTTAATGGTCTGTAATGGTAAGGGAAACAAGGGAACATCATCCTTTTGTTCTCATCGCCGCCCGCACGTAAAGTCTACAACTATAATACGGCAAGGTTATACAAAGGATCTCTCTCTCTCTCTCTCTCTCTCTCTCTCTCTCTCTCTCTCTCTCTCTCGCTCTCCCTCTCCCTCTCTCTCTCTCTCTCTCTCTCTCTCTCTCTCTCTCTCTCTCTCTCTCTCTCTCTCTCTCTCTCTCTCTCTCTCTCTCTCTCTCTCTCTCGTATTAACCAGTAGTAGTAGTAGTAGTAGTAGTAGTAGTAGTGTTAGGAACCGCAGGTGCAGTATCTCCCCTAGCAAAAGCTGTACCCCAAAATAGCAGTAAGAATATTTTGCCTCACCGTATCTTTGACATTGTTATTATCTTTGACATTGTTATGGTATTCCTCAGTGAGCAACAACTTGTATGAATCGCTCTGAAAACTACACACATCGTGAAGGTGTAGAAGTATTTATACCTCCATGACACACGCGCGCGCACACACACGCACACGCACACGCACACACGCACACGCACACGAGGAGGGGGAGGAGAGGTCGGAGTAGGAATAGGGAGTAGGGAGGGGAAATTGAGGAGGGGAGGTGTGCGTGAGTCCTCTCTTTCCCCTCCCTCTCTCCCTCTCCCTATCTCCCCCTCTCCCTATCTCCCTTCCTCTCTCCCTCCACCTTGCTCTCTTTCTCTCTTCACCTCCCCTCCCGTCCGGTTTCTCTCTTTCTACTGTCCTTTCCCTCTCTTCCTACCCACGTTTTCCTGCTGCTTGATCCATTTCTCTCTCTTTCTCCTTTCTCTCTTTCTCTCTCTCTTCTTGTCCTAAATTTCACTTTCTCCCTCCCTCCTTCCCTCCTTCCCTCCTTCCTTC
>CM035187.1:1742158-1791426 GCA_020233015.1 Callinectes sapidus | reverse complement strand
AGAGAGAGAGAGAGAGAGAGAGAGAGAGAGAGAGAGAGAACGGAAAAGGAAGAGCAGCAGCGAGCGAGCGATACGAAGAGAAAAAGTACAAGATAAATAAATAAGCAGAAATATGAAAACAAAAGCAAGGAAGAGAACAAAGAGAAGATGATACAAGAGGAGGAGGAGGAGGAGGAGGAGGAGGAGGAGGAGGAGGAGGAGGAGAGAAGAAAAGAAGGAAGAAAATGAGAGAAAGGAAACAAGAAACGGAGGGAAAAAGGAAGAAAAAGGACTAGAAAATTGTGAAGATGGTGAACCAGGAAGAGGAAAAGGGGTAATGAGAGGAGGAGGAGGAGGAGGAGGAGAAAGACCACCCTGGGAACACAACAAAAGACCATTAGTGGCTTGAGGAACAGTAGTGGTGGTGGTGGTGGTGGTGTGTGTGTGTTTGGGGGGGGTTTCAGTAAGTTATATAATTATTTTTCTAAGGATAATGCATAACCTTTGTCAAACGATAGGTGGAATCATGACAACACCCTTGAAAGACCCTGATGAATTCCACGACACCTTGTTCTAAATACCCAATAAATCACCTTGAGAGTTTGACGGAAACGAAGAAAAACTTCAACAAACAGAGTAGGCTACCGCAAGGCTGACAGACTGGTGGTGCGGCGAGGGTCAGAAGGCACAGAAAGATTAGATACATTAATGGATAAGGATGATGGAAGGTTATAGGCATATATGTTTTATAAAGAGGCATGTCATACTTGGGCCTACAAACCAGTGCCCGGAAAGGATGCTGAAGGATACCAAGGCGAAGACAGGATACCGAAAGGGGAGAGAACAGAAACAAACACAATGCTGAAGACGGATGATTACCTTAAAATTGGGATCCTACAAACAAATAACTAGTAACTAAACAACAAAGTAAATCATAAATGTGAAGTTCAAAGTCGGTGAATGAAGACAATCCACACCAGAAGGTAATGCAGCAGGTTTTCCTTCATCTTTATTCTTAGTATGTTTGCTGGTTGCGAGAATGCGTGGCCTTCCTTTCCTCTCCTTTCTCTTTTTTCTCTTTCCGCTTTTTTCTCTTCTTTTAACGAGCGGGTCCCTGAGAATGTTGTTTATGGTATGTCTTTGTAAGCTCTCTCTCTCTCTCTCTCTCTCTCTCTCTCTCTCTCTCTCTCTCTCTCTCTCTCTCTCTCTCTCTCTCTCTCTCTCTCTCTCTCTCTCCATACAGTTCCAGCAGCCATATAAACCTAACACTTTCATCCTTACTTTTCTACACGGATGTACGGAATGGCTTTTGGTCGGACACTTATCAACATTTATCAAGCGAGCCTCGTCCATTATGCCCACTCAAGAGAAAACGTTACACGACAACTCACACGTTTTCCTTGTTGTTATTCTCTTAAAACGTTCACCCCCGAGTCTCGAGATGGTTTTTGGCGACGCTACACTGATGGTATGGTATCCTGCTACCTTTTGACTGCACTATATGGGGCTAGATAGGAGAGGCCATAGGAGGAAATATTAAAAGGACAATTACTTTTTTGACAATCTAAGGATACAAGAGGAGAAAGAAAGTGCTACTTCGGTATGCTATCTACGCGTCATAAAGCTTCTTGTGATATGCAATAATTTTTTTCTTCTTTATTATCAAGGGATCAGGAAAGCACTTGTCTTGGTTTCGAGAGAAAGGTCTGGTTAGCATGAGTGGAATATGTTTGAGGGCACAACAAGGCACACGTACGTACAGCAACACCAGGCTAGGCTGCTTTCTGTGCTTTCACCTGATTATTGGTATCTGAATATTTAAAGAATCCTCTATACGTTACTTAAAGGTTTGTACAACGAGGCCACAAAAGTGACAAAGGCAGTTGTATTTAACAGTAGCTTGCAAGTTTTCTTTATGCCAAACTTTGGGATAATCTTTCTTTTATCTTATTTAAAATATCTTATACCATTCAGTGCATGGATTGATCAGACAGAAGTAAGGAAGCAATCTGTCACTGGATTACTGTTTCTATCCAGTCACATACAAACATGCATGGTAATACACACTACGTAAATACTCCAGAACAAAGCTAACTCACATTGTTTCACTAATCAGCCGAGTTTTGCATACTTTCAAATCAAAGCTATTTTTCCTTTACCATCGATGATTTTATATTCGGAACAAAATTTAAATGACTTTCGAGAAAGTTCGGCCAAAATTCGTGTAGGGCCGTGACAGTCTTGGGCGCCGTACGGGGGGAGAAGGTGGCTGTCGGGTCTGGCCTGTGGCCCAAGGCAGGGAACTGGCAGCAGGTCCTTCTTCTCCTTAGCGGCCAGCTCAAGCTTCACTATAGTCATCCACTTGCAGCGCCTCACACTAGGCAAGGGGTCGCCATAAGCAAGGGATCAACGGCTACCATTCACTGGAGGAAGTGGGGGAGTTCTGATTGGGAGATAAGGGCTCCTTCCATAGAGTCTGGTGGAGGGTGTGTACGGGTCCTTTGACTGTGGTGGCACCGGGCTGAACAACTCGCCGTGAACGAGGGCACGCTGTGCGCTATGAACCAGACACTGCCAGTAGTAGTACGAGGGGGTGTCCTTTTAGGGGTGAGAGGACACTGCCAGTACGAGGGGGGTCCTTTTGGGGTGAGAGGGCTCACTTCATGACAGTGGTTGGGTAGTGGTGTGTGGCGGGTCATTGCTCATGGCGAGCCGTGTGGGGAGCGGTAAGGTTGCATCGTCATTGCCCTCACACCCACAGGACTGCTGGGGTGGATCCTTGGGGAGGAAGGGTTCGTCCTGGTGCCTGTGTTGATAGATAGCCTTCAACGGCGTACAAATATCGCCAGCTATCGTTACAACGTGACCTCAACGCATTGGACTCTGAAACCTGTAGAGGGCTCTGTATAGCCCTGCTGGTTAGCATGTCAGGGAATATCTTAGAAGACACATCGTTATCGTGGAAACTCGCATCGTTATCGTGGAAACTGAAATGGCATCATTATCGTGGAAACTCGCATCGTTATAGTGGAATTACATCATTATCGTGGAAACTCGCATCGTTATCGTGGAATTACATCGTTATCGTGGAAACTCGCATCATTATCGTGGAAACTGAAATGGCATCGTTATCGTGGAATCGCATCGTTATCTTAGTCTCGCAAACATCGTTACTTATTCATTTATCTACTTACCACAACATCAAATTTATTTCCATTATTTCAGTTTACAACTCATATGATAATATATAATGTATTTGTAATGATATTCGTATTTCAAGTATTACAACTATCTCCTAACTACGTTTCATTACTTGACTGTTCCATAACTACTGAAGTGTTTATTATAATTCTTGTTCTTTTCTTCTTTTCTTGGAGCACTATTGTTATGACCTCCTTTATTTATATTTTGTGCATTTACCTCACTAGGCCTAACCTAAGTCATTGTTATAAGCTGAGCTCTCTATTTGGCTGGGAGAAGGAGGAGGAGGAGGAGGAGGAGACGTGGTGAAGATGAAGATGATGATGATGACGACGATAAAGATGAAGATGAAGAAAATGTAGAAGATGAAGATGATGAAGAGAGAGAGAGAGAGAGAGAGAGAGAGAGAGAGAGAGAGAGAGAGAGAGAGAGAGAGCACAGAGTCAGAGGGGAGTAAGGACCCCTGTAGAGGAAGTGAAGAGGCAGAATAACCCAGTGCTCTTTCTCCCCAGCCCTTCCCCACCCCCCTTCTCATATCTCCCCTTTGCAGTACGTTGAGGAGAGAGAGAGAGAGAGAGAGAGAGAGAGAGAGAGAGAGAGAGAGAGAGAGAGAATGATGATGATGATGAGGGAATTTGGAATAAGAAGAGAAGTAATACTAATAGCAACGACAATTTCTTAACCATCCAACTCATCCCCTCCTTCTTCTATAGCAGCAATAAATAGATAAAATAAAGCAAGGAAGACAATAAAGACTTAATAAAGCAAGGAAGACAATAATAGAGCCAATAATAAAGCAAGGAAGACAATAAAGGCAATAATAAAGCCAGGAAGACAATAAAGGCAATAATAAAGCCAGGAAGACAATAAAGACAATAATAAAGCCAGGAAGACAATAAAGGCAATAATAAAGCAAGGAAGACAGTAATAAAGACAATAATAAAGCAAGGAAGACAATGAAAGACAATAATAAAGCCAGCAAGACTAATAAAGACAGCAATAAAGCAAGGAAGACAATAAAAAAAAAAACCCACAAACCCCACACACACTAAGGCGGGCTTGTCTCTGTCTCCGCTTCAAAGCTGACCCCATCTTTGAGAAACCAAGTTGAAAGCGATCAGGCAGGAGTGAGATAATGACTGTCCCTTTTTGCTCTCTCTCTCTCTCTCTCTCTCTCTCTCTCTCTCTCTCTCTCTCTCTCTCTCTCTCTCTCTCTCTCTCTCTCTCTCTCTCTCATTTTATGCCTGGAGGGATGTATCAAGAGTAAGAGAGAGAGAAAGTGATAATAACGTTGGATGTGCAAGACCAGAGATGAGGAAGGCAGTTACACATCATAATTTCATATCTTGTGTGTGTGTGTGTGTGTGTGTGTGTCTGTGTGTTGTGTTGTTTCGGGGTTCGCATATCGTACAGAATTATTCGTAGCGGGAGGAGGAGGAAGAGGAAGAGGAGGAGGAGGAAGAGGAAGAGATGTTTAAGGATGCATGATAATATGATAATTCAGAAAAACCCCTTAGATGTCACATTTAACTTGAGCATCATCATCATCAGCAGCAGCAGCAGCATCTGTTTTAACCTGTGCTTGAGTTTTCTTCTACTTCCTCTCCTATGAAAATTAAGAATAAATAAATACGTGAATAAATAAATTAATAAATAAATACTAGAATAATGATAATATACTTTTTTTTAACAAAGTTGGCGCAATATTCTTTCCATCTCCACCATTTCCCTCACTATCACTTTCATCACGTCAACCACCCACATTTTTTCATTCTCCTTAACACCACCAATAAATAATAATAAAAAACGTACAATAAAAGCAATGGATGGGATAAGAGGGGCCTCATAATAACACCTCATCATTTCAGGGAGAGAAGGACTTTTTTTCTGTGTCTTCGTACATGCACGGGGAGAGGGGGGGGAGGGAAGGGAGGTATTACTGCACTGCACCTCTTCACGCGGTTGTAACACTCTAACTTTAAGGTCGCGGAAGATTATCTAGTATCTACTGCCACAGAGAGAGAGAGAGAGAGAGAGAGAGAGAGAGAGAGAGAGAGAGAGAGAGAGAGAGAGAGAGAGAGAGAGAGAGAGAGAGAGAGAGAGAGAGAGAGAGAGAGAGAGAGAGAGAGAATGATAATAGTACGAGTAATAATATCAACATCTATAATAATAATAATAATAAGAGAGAGAGTTCAGACAATGTTGAAAAGTAATTATGAATAGAGACAGAAGGGAGGAAGGAAGGAATAAAGAGAGCCTAACAATAAGAAACAATAAAATAGTTGAAAAAAAAAACAATGTAATAATAAAAACAACAGCAAACAAATACAAAGGTAACACTAGATAAAAACAAGAAATGAACAAAACCAATCCTTCTCCATCATAGACAAAACTAAAACAAAACAAAAAATAAAAATAAAAAGAATTTGCATATACAAACAATTAGCACATACACACATACACATACATATACTAGGTCAGCCCTCCATCCCCCTCTTCCCTCATTCACAAAGCAGACATGTCCTATTATTCAACACCTCACATTGTTTTTTCTCTATCAGCGGGAGGGTCGTGGTGTGTGTCTGACAGGTGTTGTTGTGAGGCAGGAACTTATTGGTGGCTTTATCAGCACCTCCAGTTTGTCCTGCTCCCACTGCCGGTCTCCCTATGTTGGCTGACTCACCCTGACTGACAGCTGCAGCAATAATGAGAGCCACAGTCTGCCTTACTACCTTCCTATGACTTTATTTAAGAGGGAGGTTTTCACACATTTATCCCTGTCTTTTGTTTAACTCTCAGACCTACAACGGGACTGGTAAATTAGTGGGCTTTTCTTTATTGAATTGCTAATAATAGAAGAGAGTCATAGTCTGTGTTATTTTTAAATCATGTCATAGTTATAAGTTAGAGTACTAGTTTATTAAATATGATTAAGATGGAAGGTGACATCTTATTATTACCTGTTATTCTGAAAAGTCTTGCCCTCTCACTATGTTTGCTATCAAGACCAAATTTTTTGTTGCAAGTTTTCATGTATTCTTTTCCCACTGATGATGCAGAATCCTTACTACTTCAAACACAAGGTTCAATCATGTAAAGCCCTTAATTCTTTCAAAATTATCATAAATACTCTTGAAAGTCTCAGCAGGTTCTATTAAATTCTGTTTTTACATGATAAGTTGCCAGCATTTTAGAAAACATACGTCATGATTGTATGTGCAAGGAACATTCATAGTTTTACAATAAATAAATAAAGCATATCAATTTCAAAAGATAATTATTATAAGTTTGATCCAATCCTATACAAAATAGAGCTGAAGAGGAACAAAGAGGAAAGAACACGACAATAAACACTCCCTTTGGTGGCACTTACCTGTTATTCATTGCTATTCATCCACATTTATTCATTTCTGTGGCGTCGTTCACTTACTCATCCTTTCTGTTCATCATGTCATGGGCAAAAAATGATGATCCAGTTATAGAATTTGTGCACTCATACATCACAGTCCGGTCAGCAGCTGGCTACAGGCATGCACACCGGTACACACTTGTACACACGTGGATATGAATATTAATGGTGAAAAGTGGGCCAGAACACACAGCACCACTACCTGCAGAAAAACCCACCACTAAAAAACAAGTGAAAAAAGTAAATAAATGAAAAGCAAGAATTGAAAGAAATAACTAATGAATTAACTGATGCATAATGATAATGATAATAATAATAAACAACAATGTAACAGTAATAATAACAAATATCACTTAAAAACATAAAATACACAGAGTAATTAATGTGGGAAAGAAATGACCCCTCCAAAATAAATTTCTTACCTCTGAAGCATACTGCAGGAAAACCTGGGCAAGGAATCCCACACAGGCTGACCTAGATAATACATAAATAAAAGAGAAAAATATGAACAAAAAACTGAAGCAAATAAAACATTAATACATTTCTTACCCAATTAAGCAAAATCACAAGAAAAAGGAATGGGGGAAATACCTTAACCCCTTGTATATCACATTAGAATAAACAATAACTGTAGAAAGTAAACAAAACATGTATCATTTAAATTTGAGTCAATTTATTAATAAAAATGGCAATATTGTGTAGACATTCACCAGCGTTCTAACTCATAAAGGGTGGAGAATGTGATGGAAAGCAATATAATAATGACACATACACATCCTTCCCTACAAAGTTTTTGCTATTTTCCCGAGATGACTAAAGACACGACAACCTATCTGTCTAGTGGCTGCTCTGCTCACTGCCCTGCCTCACTACGTCTGCAGGAGTATATACACTCTCGTCAAGTGAGGCGTAATGGAAAATAAAAGTGACAACGAATACGGAAGCACTAAAAGATCCAAACCTAACGATGGTGTAGTTTGTTTCAGTAAGATGGACTCCAATTGAATCTGCTGTATCTCTGCAACCACAAACCAGACCAGGATAAAACTTTGCTATTTGAGATGGTTATTTAAAACTTGGTTGTCTTTTCAGATGGTAAGTTTCATTCATTCACGCTCGGCTCATGTTTGCGGAGATTGTAGTAATTTCAAATAAAGTTCATCTCTTTTTAAAAACACCTGTGAAGTGATATTGCACACAGCCATTTTGGTGATCATCCTCTCCCTCTCTCTCTCTTTGTACACTTGAGTCATCATCTTACTCTTGACCCTCCTGTTGTAATTGTTTGGCTCCTTACTTTTACGTTTACAAGCACCACTTGGGCTCAGTGCATTCTTGCCTTTGTACATAATAATTGTTCTCAGACTGCACTCGCTCTGGTTATCTATGAGTATACAGTGTTTGGTACACTACATAAGGCTTGTCTTAATATTGATTTCATGCATAATGACATACATCATGAAGGTACAGAGCTCAACACATGCATAGTGAGCGGATATCATGCAATGGAAAATTGTGATTTGTGCCAATTACTTCTCTTCCCCACAGCAGTTTCTATTTACATTTTTTTACACTCCCATGCAATCCAAGATTCTTCAAGGATGCCGTTAGTACAGTTCACACGCCATTGTTCATTAAACCCAGTGCATAGGTAAATGTGGGAGCCCAAGTTTAGGAAATACTGTTTAGAACACAGGCTGGCAGCTCAAGACTGAAGCTGCAGGAGCTGTCTGTCTTTTGGGTCTGTCCACCACCACACAGTCTGGCCTGGCAGCCTTGCACCACCCCACACATGGCATGTTGCTACCCACAGGTTGTTGCACAGCTGTTGCAATGTTCTGATTCAACAGACCACAAAGAGTCATAATCTCAAAAAATAGAAAGAATACAATTATGTACAAAACATTGTAATGGGCTCGACAACACCGGTTTACCAGAAGCACAATCCTGTTGGTGAACAAACATTAATAATCTCCTTCTCTACTGCCTGTTTTCCATTAACTGACAGCAAGAAATAAAAGTAAGGACAGACAAATTAAGAAAAGACATCTCATTATCTGCCACAGGGATAAAAAAATGTCTGGTGTCAGGAGAAACACTAAAGTAAAGTGCCAGACTCACAGAGATCACATCACCAGCAGGGCACTCAGCCAAGCCCCTGGTGTCCACACACAGTGGAGGGGCTTAGCACCCAGCAAGCTTTGGGAGGCCCTGCTTCACCTTACACCCCCTGGCACCACCTCTCCCCTCGGCACCCTCAGGGGGAGGACGGGGAGGTAGTGGCCGGGAGAGGAGAAGGGTGTCTCAGCGAAGGTGGTCTGGCCGCTGGTAGGTCTGGTTTGCGAGGGACTGGTGGATGGGCGGCTGGAAGCATCGCACGTGTTCCACCGGGAGGTTGTCTGGGTCGCTGGTCTTCAGGTACTTGTTGAGGACAGCAAAGATCTGCGAGTTGAGCACCTGGAACCTTCGGATGCGGTCCACCATCCGTTTCAGTTGCTGGATGACAAGGAAGACAGTGTGAAAATGAAGGACAGGACATTCATTCGAGGTGATTCAATTTAAAATGTTCCTCCATTCATAAAGATACAAACAAACATTCTTTCTTTAGAACAACAGGTATCACTCACAATTCCCTTGATGAGTTCATCCTTGCCATCAACTTTCTGGACTCGCAGGATGTGATAGCAGAAGTCAAGAGCCTCAAACCTCCTCTGCTGGCCCAGGAGGACAATCATGCAGCAGCCAGCCCAGTTGAGGCCTTCACCAAACAGCTGCCTGCACACCAAATCAACACACAATGAATCTTTACCTCATGCTACTGCCTGACATTCCTTTCTAACCTTAGGATATTACACTCAGAGAACTAATGAGGAAGTGTAATCAACGTGTTTCAAATAAGACTACGGACTTACTTTTAATATTGCCACAGCACAACATTTATATACATTGTAAGAGATACAAGATAAGTAATGTGATGAGCATAAAGCCTGTGAAGAAAAATCATCATAACCATCATCCATAGCTGTAAAATTCCACTGTATGATAAAGGCTTCCTCCAAAATGATAAGGGGAGGTTAAGCCAGACACCACACCACACTGGCTTGAGGCATCTTGGTGGGTGGCTTACAGCATGAAAGGAAATGAAACCTATATTGTTTCTAAACATACAAATGGATACACAGACTGACTCAGGAACAAATCTAGAAATATTATCCACTCACTCCACAGTGAAGTTGTTTGCACCAACAGGGATGCACATCACAAACTGGAGGGCAGACCAGAGGCGGTGGAACTCAGTGCACTCATCCACATTCATGACACCGTTGGCTGGCGGAGAGCCGTGCCAGATGGCGTCCTCCAGGAAGGCCTGGATCCTGGTGAGGATGACCTGCCACCAAGGGAACAAGGAAACATTACTCTACGAACTCCTTAGTATGCAATGACACTCTGGCCAAGGAAAACACGCACACACACACACATAAAAGAACATTAATAAACTAGATTCTGAAGAGGACAATACCAAAACCAAAGTGCAAGTTAGTTACAAGGAGTAAATGATGGATGTGTATATGATGTAAGGTTATTCCTCACCTCAAAGATAGAGAGACCACAACACAGCCTTTCTCTCGTCAGTAGATCACCTTCCCGGGCTATCATTGCTTGCTGTAAGGAGGAAGATAGTCTTCAAGTCCTCTTATTGAAATAACATTAACTATAACATTACTAAAAAACTTACACAGCATAAAGATAAAAAGATCAGTGAATAATCAGATTAAAAAATACATAGGTGACTTAACAAGACAATAAGGTGGTAACCCCTGCCGCCAGGCCTCACCTTAGCCGTGCCCAGCCTCTCAATGTTGGCCACAATCTGCAGGGGAGCATACCTCGATTCCAGCCTCTTCTGTTTGGTCTCAGGCTTTTCTCCCTCTGTCAGTGAAGGAAAGGATATGAGGACAAAGCATGCAGACAGGCACACACGCATACACACATACACACACACACACACACAAATACATGAGTACACACTTGGCAGGAATAAATCAACATTTCACGGAGTTTTCAATGCTGTGAGTTTCGTAATCTTTGAGTTTAACACCTTAACTCTGAAAGAAAGTAAGTGGGAAACCTTGAGAGAATACTGTACTTTTACTAATTAGCATCTTATAAAAGGTACAATACATACAGATTATACAATACATTAACACATATTGCAAAATAAAGTCCAAAACATGTTTCCAATTATAAACCATACTCACAGAATATACAATACATAAAATTATATTGCAAAAAAAACTCATATCAATAAAAACAAAATTCTTCCCCCACCACAAAATTATTTCAGTGTACATCCCACCACAATCCAGCATCCCCAGGCCACACACTCCTACTGGACCTCACCTTTACAGAACGGCTTGGGCAAGATGTTCTGGAAAGGAGCTGCCTGCAGGAGGTCACACACTTCCTCCAGGGTGAGGGACTGCTCTATCAACAGGCAAAACAGCAAGGCATTCCCCAGCTCCCGGAAGTGGTGGAAGAGATCAGCTCGGGCGTCTGGGTACTGCACGATGTCATTGAGCTGGGCGTGGTAGTAGCCTAGCACACCTGCGGGACACCACCGGGACACAGAGTTAGAGACAAGGGGCCTGGGACTTTAAGGGGACAAGCAAATTAGTGGGTTTGTTTTATTTTCAGTGCTTTTGTTGCCCTTGGCCAGCTAGCTCTATTTGAGTAGCCAAGGGAACAGCACGTCACACATCAAACACTTTACAAATCCTACAATAACACTTCTCATCTGTAACACTCCGAGACAGAGAGTTAGAGACAAAAGGGCAGGTTTCTGGATGAGGTAATAAGAGACTATTTGATTGGCCGAGTGGTCAGAACGTCATACATAATACACCACATAAGTCCTACAATAGCACGCCCCATTGTAACACTCTCATATCTCATCACCAGCTCTCCTAACGGCACAGTACCTGGGGAGCCGTAGTCATATCTGGGCAGCTTGCACAATTTGGGCATGGCTTGTAGGAGAGTCTTGGTGAACTGGTGAATGTTGCCCTGGATGAGAGAATTGATGATCTCCAGAAGCTCCTGCATGACCACAGCAATGCCTTGGTAGCCCAGCACACGCACAATGGACCGTAAGTGTGGGGGTCCAAGGAATCCTGTGAATGGAAGTCTTTTTATCTCCCACACCTTTACAATTTGTACCCAGAAACTCTAACATAGGATCTTTCATTGTATATATTTTTTATCAGGAAATACAATAAGTTATCTAAGGTACAAAGAAGTATGGCAAAGGAAAAACAAAAAAACTAAATACACATACACATAATACACAAATATGAACTCAAATCTTACAAGTAGCCCAGGATCTTTACAACAAAATACATAGCAGTTCCAAAAAAATCTATTCTTTCGTCTGTACCTGAATATTGGTTAAAGATAGTGTTGAAGGCGACATTGAGTGCCTTGCTGCCCCACACCATGTAGGGCGTCACGTTGGGTGGCTTGTCTCGCTGCACCGGCTGAGCAAATGTCGTCACCACAGCCTTCACAAACCTGAGGGCAACAGTTGGTGTGGATAACTTTAAAGAGAGAGGAACTAGCCAGTCATCACCAAATAAAACCTCAATAAGAGTCCATGAAAGACCTCCTCTGCTACTGAAATAAAGATCAACACTCAAGGGGCCACAGCTTCACTGACTCACCTTCCTGTGGCAGCATTGTAGCAGTAGTTGGGGAGGAAGTCATAGTTCAATTCCCAGAAGACATGCAGTGTGGTCCTGCCGTATGGGGCCAGCACATTGTGGTTGGCCTCTCGCAGCTGAGCATCAAAGTCATCCAGCACCAGCAGCTGAGACAACAGCTTATGGGTCAGCTTGTTCACCTCAATTAGACCTTCCAGTTCCTGAAAAAGAGAAGAATTCTGTGACGCCCATCCAAAAAACTGTCTTCCTGTACATTTTTCTTCTCTTTGTCTTGCCCCTTGTCAAAATTCCACTTCTCACAATGATCAATCCCAGGAATGGAGTGAAGGAGACTTAGGCAATGAAGGACATGAGGATAACTAATAGAAAGAAGAGTGTCTGTATAACTGGTGTAACTGACCACAACAGAGGTGATGTCTGCGCCTTCAAAGCGAGCAATTGCCACCTCCAGGGATTTGTGCATTGAGGCATTGATGCGCTGGCAGATCAACTTGTTAAGATCAATGCTGCGGCCAAGGAGCTGCACGTGCCTCTGCTTCAGGAGTGTTTCATATCTGGTGAGGGAAGTCCAGGGGTGAGAGGAACATAATGCAGGTGATGTAACCAAAATCCTCAGAAGGGAAACAAGGAAAGTAGACAGACAGAGTTCTCACCTGTTAGCTGGAGGGTAGTGGATCCTCAAGCTGTGCTGGCTACACTCACTGCGGAAACGCTTGTCCAGAAGAATGCTGAAACACACAGACACAGACAATAAGAGAATACAGATACTTTTCATATTCCACAAGAAGCATATGGATAGCAGTGGACACAGACATACACACTGACTCCTCACCTGCCAGCCAGATGCTTGTAGTAGGCAAACACTTGCTCAGAAAGCTTGAACACAAACTGGTCAAAGCACAGGTTCACTTCAGCTTCAATCTCATCATACAGGAACTGCTTACGGAACTGGGTGAGGGCGTAGTAGGCACTGTCATTATACAGGTCCAGCGGATACAACACACACCTGTAAGACACGTGCTAATTACTATACATGCACCTGTACCCCTTACTCGTTCACTAATTCATGAAGGCAAAAACACAGGCATACACACACCTATAATGTACATGTGTATTGTACAGTACATAGACTTCTCTCTCTCATTCACTTGAACATGCAAACAAACACAGAGATTGAGAAACAACGGATGAGAAGGACTGACTCACTCCATCATAGAAGCGTCCTTGGTGCGCAGAATGTGGTCGGTCAGGATCCAGGGCATTGACATCTCGATGGGGAACTGCAGGAGTAAGGGAAGGAGGGAGTGGATGAGCCAGAGAGCCACCACTAAAGCATCACTAAGCCCACTTCAGACTAATTCCTTGCTACTACCAGAGCACACCATTCACCCTCCCTCCTACACTCAGACTACAAGTAACAAGTGAGCCCTCCCTCATCACCACACCCAACCCTCACACTCCACAAGGATCTGTTCCCCAAACACTACACACAGTAAGTCAGCATCCACCAGTGAACCACAAGGTGAGTTCCATGACAGTCTTCCTACAGCCAGGGAGAGGAATGGAGAGGATTTAATCGCCGCTCATATTATCACAACTTCAAGAGGATGTAAATACAATAGATGTAAACTATTGAACACATTAGCTCCCATCAGCAGGCCCTTTGAAGAAGCAGAGGCAGTACACTGCTAACAAAAATCCTTAAAACACTGCTCACTTCTAAACTGTACATAAAATGACTGAGTCACACTGCACATGCTAATACGTCTGTACTATACACCAACAGGCTGCTGCTTGTGACACCAGAGACTCTTGTAACATTCTAAACACTTCACTGACTCATCTCTGTACTCTCGTGCTCAAGACAACTGACTACTGACAATCTTACTCTGGCAGACATAACAACAAGTTTCTAAGTGTCTCAACACAAAGACTCAATACTGGGAGCAGGTATCTTCAAACTAGCAGAAGCTATTCATCACATATCACAAAACACATTAGTGAATATAATGCTCTTTCCAATGTTTCCTATTCCGTACAGTAAATCCTTATCTTTCTGCAGCACCCACTGAGTGAGCCCATTGTGCCACCCATCTGGCACTACACTCACAAATAAACAAACACAAACACACACACACACACACACACACATACACAGATCTTGATCTCACAATCTTCATTTGGAAATTGTTACAATGCACACCTCAAACCACACAACTTTATTTTGTTTGTGAGTGAGAAAATAAATCAACACAAAACAAAATGTTAAGTGCAAACAAAAACTTCTACAAACGTTAAAGAAAAACAAAAAAGGTGTGATGTCCTGGCTTCTCAACGGCAGGCGTGTGTGAAGTATTGTGTGTAATTTCCAAAACACAGCTACAGCATTTCTTACTAACCAATGGATGACACAAGTTTCCTTACTGGGTCATCTGTAGCACACTGATTGATGACTACCACTGCAGTCACTTTCTATCTATGAACTGACTTGCACACAAACCAAAAACACCATAATTTCCTGGTTTTTGTATGTATGTATACAAGAACAAAAGTGTCACATAAAATCTATTTGTCACTGGGAATCATGAGTATAAAGTAACTTGAAAACATAAGAGAACAGAAAAGAAAACAAGAATCAAAATAGCTTACAAAAAATGGGAGGTTTGAACCATCACTACAGTCATAACCATCACCACCACCACCACCACCACCACCACCTACTACCTATGCCAACCACACACACACACACACCAGCATCACACTTCAAACCGTCTTTAATGAGTAAAAGCTCCCTCTACAACTATTCCTTCACATACAAAGACAAAACTACTCCTCTCCCACTACAATATGAAATGCCTCACACTCACACACACACACACACACCAAGCTACAGAGATTACTAGAAAACTACACTGAAGGATTACAGATGTCTCCTACACTACCATCCCCTGCCAACACTACTTACTCGTGCTGCATAAAAGCTTTCAGTTCTTCCAAATATCAGAAGAGGAAGGCAAAGATTTCTTCTACTCTACAGGAGGAAGAAAACAACAAGACCAGTCATCTCAGACCTACATGCCCCACCACACGAGTGCTTCACCTAACACCTCACCGTCTGGGAATCAATGAACACTACCTATGATTGATGTCTTTGTGTCTCAGGATATCAAGTAACTGTGACAAACATTATTTGATCTCTTTCACTAACCATTTCAGCCTTCATGTACACTGCTGCTCTTCTGACACATTATTTGTAGGTTAATCCTTTCACAGAGTTTTTGACCTAACACCACCACACCCCACCCCAGCCCATTACCCACACCCCCCCAAAAAATAACCCTGAACAGTCACACCATAGAACCCTGGTTTCTTCACCATTCTAATGTTCATGTACCTCTTGAAAATATCTCAACTTTTCCAAAACGTAGTTAATTTCTTTGGAGGTGTAGGCTTTAACTATAAAGACAGTAATGATACATGACCATGAGATCATTGCCAACTTCTAGTACACAAATATTCACACTATTCTTTCTGGAGTGGGGAACCATGAGCTTTGTGTCCATAAAGCCACCCAAAGACTCAGTGTTCCCAACATATGACCTAAAAACTCACTTTTTTACTGAATCACTTCTTTTCCTCAGCAATTAGGGAATTACAAATTGATAAAAATGCTTCAGTCACTTGGAAAAACAACACAAAAATGTATGGGTTACGTAAATAATTCAATACAAAGCAAAATAATAATTAGAAAATATCAATTACAAAAAATCTAAATCTGAAAACTAAACAAAAGAGAACAAGAAAGTAAATGCAACAAACATAATGTAATGCAATGTATTGAATGATGATACTGCAAGTACTTATAAAACTGAAAACAAAATCATCTAAAAACTTAAAACTATGAACTTAAAATACAATAAAAGCTAAAAAGATTAATAAAAAAGTAACCACAAAGCTTACAACAAAAGCCTTATTAGAAAACCAAACACTTAACTAAAAAACAACAACACAAACTGAAAACATTAAAGTAAAACCAAAAAAACTAAATCATAAATGAAATATTTTACATAAAAGCCACAAAGTTTAAAAATCAATCACAGTTCAAGCTAGAAATAAAGAAAAACTGAGCAAATTAAAAATAAATAGCAAAATAATTAAATAATACAAGATAAATAAATAATAAACTCAACACATAAAAAGCAATGTATAGATATGTTTTCTACCATTATAAATTTCCAAGCAACCTGCAAAAACTATGCACACATAATCAATAAACCTCAGAGGAAGACAAAACCACTTCCCAACAAAGTTATTCAAACCCTCTCCTTTACCCAACAGCCAACACACTCCCCACGTAACATGAATGACACATAAGTAACAACATAATGAAAAATAACATTTCTTGTGCAACTTTGCTGGTACGTAATCTGCTTTGTTCTGAGTGTTATATAATAAGAACACGTCCAGGCAACCCTGTAACGTGTCCAGGTGAAAGTTGTGTTCCTTGAAAGAGGAAAGCTGTGAGTGTCTCAGTGAGGCTCAGAATAAGAACAAAGAGTTAAAGGAAAAAATGATATAAAAACATGATGGAGAGAAGCACTTCCTGAGCTCTAAGACTCTCAGGAGCACCAAGATGTTCTCAGCTTCAGCTAAAGCAACACAAGGACAAGAGACAACTTATAAACAATAGAGGCACAGAACCAGGAAGTCAATCAAAGGGATCAAGACGCACAGCGTGTCAGTCTCAGTCAGCCGGGTGGACATGTGGCAGACAAGAGAAATCACATGAGCACTGAGGTCAGAAAGCCTCGAGGAATGCTGCACAATAAACATTAATGCACTGCACAGCAATGTTGGCAGAAAAGAATATGTTGATACTAAATACAATCAAAACAACAGTAATAATGTATTTGTTGCTGTTGCTGTTGTTGTTAAACGTGACTAGCTGTTTGCTGTACATGCTGGAATGTCTCTGTCCTATGTGAAATACCTAATGGATACAGGCAATGAGCTGGGAACTCTCTTTCCCCCAATCACTTACTACTAAACTGTGGAATGAGCTGTACTTTGGTAATAATGCTAACATAAATATGTGCATCTCATATTGGTCTATTTCCCCACCAAGCTGACACCCCTTTTTAATAACAAGAACAAGAATGATCAAAGATGAACAACAGCATGTTACATGTTAATACTATCACCCTTACCTAATAATGTTCACAAGTAATGAACACCACACTATCCAGTCCAATCATATGGAGTGAGAGAGAAAAACTACACATATACAGTAATGTACATGGACAACATAACCCAATTTGTGTCACCTAACAATGTACACTACTGGCTTCTCCCAAACACAGCAAGTGAAGGACACGTGTGCAGAGTGTACCTGTCGTAGGACACCAATGAACAGGACGCTGACACACAGACAGTCTACAAACCCTGAGGCACCGGGCATCCCCTTGGGAAGGAATGCCTGGCTGCCACTGTCACCACCACCACCACCACCACCACCACCACCAGCACACCACAGACCAGGGTAAGAGTAACAAAGGGGCCAACACAACACTGGGGGATGTAAACTAGTTTGTGTTGTTTAGATTACAGGACAAACCAAGGCATGCAGCAGGCAACACAAGCAGAAAAACCAAAGAGGTAACACGAGGAGAACAAAGAGCAAGGGAGACAGACACAGAGTGATAAACAAAGACAGAGGGAAAGAAGGAGACAGAAGGGGGGTACCTGGATACGTTTCTCCATCACCACCAGGTCTGTGCACTCGTCATTGTGCTGGTGCTCCACCGTGCACGTCTAGGGACGGCCCAGTGCACCAGCCAGACCAGTAACAGAGATCAAGGTATCCAGGGGAGTGGCAGGTGATACACACATATACATACATCAGAGTCATCAACTTGTTGTAGTGTTGTTGTCATCATAAAAGCCACATTAAAAAGTATGAGTGGTTCAGGAAAACATTTCTCTTTTTTTTTAAGATGCATAACATGGAGAGAGTAAAAAAACACTTTGAGGGAGGCAAAAAAATGTTTGGCTGAGAAATGGTAACAATATCTCTTTCTTTTTCAAGTCTTGTGATGAAAGATTGATGAGAAAACTGTATTTGACAAAGTTTATCAGCAAAATTGTCTAAAATGAAACAGTTTCAGAATGAATAAACTTTCTTATGAACACAAGAAGCAAGTAATGTATCATCTAAAATATCTACAGGACATCAACAGCAATGGGAAGTAATCACTACTCACTGCACTGTACCACCAGACACCACAAGTGTACAGTTCAAATGAAAACTTCCTGCAAACGTCTTATTCACTGTAACACTTTATGACATCAATCAATCTAGTGTGCATACAATGAAGATTTAGAGAGGCAGAACAAACAAGCAAGTTACAATCTTTCAGTAATCATGTGTTCAAATGAGGATCAAAACACACTTCAGTGATATGATTTTCTTTAGTCATTTTATGCTTTTCTTCTTTGAGAAATAGTTTTTATTTCTTTGGTAAAGATTACTAGTGGAGTCTGGCAGCAAGTGTGAGTTATGAGTTGTTGGTCCTTTCACACACTAAAACATGAACTGTAACACAATAAAATGGTTCACACTGCAACACATACAAAATGATAACAAACAGGAGTCATATATAGCACTCTCCTAAACCATAATGAATACAAATCCATAAAAAAACATACAAAATATCTTCCAAAAAAGTAAATTTTAAGACTTGCACTTAAAAAAATCCCACAGAACATAGGCTTTGAAGTTCAAATTTTATTGGTCTGATTTTTAACTTCTTTTATTCCTTTACTTCTTGAAGCTTAAGTCAAGTGGATCGTACTGAGTGAGAAAACGGAGGAGTCACTGGTACCAGGACAGAAATACACACACACGCACACACACACACACACAGATGTTTGATGGACACTACACACTTACCTCAGCTCTACAGGGAACACAGACAGTACCAATGACACCACACTGAGGCCCTACACCCTACAGTCACCAGGGCACAGCGCTACCACCTGCATACTGACAAGGGACCACACATGTATAGCACAGAGGAAGACACGCTCAGCACACTGCGGACTCATACAAGCACCAGTTCAGGCTCTACTGATTATCTCATTTACCTCACTCACTCTCTCTCACATACAAACATACTAATGCAACACCTCACCTAATCGACCTAAAACCTTCACAAAACATTCAGATCACTGCACACACACACACACACACACACACACACAGACATAACCCTCTAACCTATACATCCAAACACACTCATACCTCCACATACAAACAAATGCACTCAACAAACACAAACAAACCTTACCTAATCAACCCAAAACACATACCTTCACAAAACTTTCATGTCTCTCCACACACACACACACACACACACACACACACGCACACAATTTGACACACAGACATAACCCTCTAACACACACAAACCCACAAACAAATCTAAGTTAATCAACCCCAAACACATCCTTACACCAAAAGCCACTAATAATTTCACTGCAAGGCCAGCTCAAGTGCACATTATCAGTCTCATCAATCACTTCCAATAACCTGTTCATTCACACATTTTCAGTCTGATTAACTAAGCTTTTTACCAATTACGGCAGGAAATAACTAACCTCTCTCTCTCTCTTAAGCCACAAACTACAGACATACACGATAAACAACTTATAACTGCCACTTACACACACACACACACATACACGCACACATTTTTTTTATTCCTGCATGCCTACTGTGGTCCAACTAGGAAGCAAAGAAGCGAACCAAATGACATGAGACAAGAGGACACGCAGAACAAGTGTAGGGTCGACTACATCTATTTGAGGTGAAATGATGATGGGTAAACGTTTGACTATTATTCTCACCTGTATCCTGCGCCCCATGGTCATCTCCAGGTAGAACTCTCGGTACCACAGCTGGGACAGGTCGCAGCAATACTGTAAGGTCTCTGTGGTGTTGAGGAGAAAGAAAAAAATTGAAAATACGGATACAATTACTACTCAAACCAAAATGCAACAAATTAATCAGTAACAATCTTTTTTTTTTGTTCTTATGTGAGACAATGTGGAGTTTTAAAAGATAGTACAAGTTTATGGATGAGGATGATAGATAGGTGGAATGAGGCAGCAGTGCTCACATAGGGACTGCCATGAGTAGGTCTAACAGCCTCTTGCAACGTCCCTCATTTTCTTATGTTTTTTAATCTTAATCTTAATCTCTTCAGTACCATAATGCTTTTTCATATTAATTCTATTTACTATTGGATGATTTAACACAGCTTCAGAAACTCATGTGGGGATTAAAACAGTAGAGTCTACCCATTAATCTTTGGAACCCCATAAACCCTTCCTAATGTCAATGAAATCATCTCATCATACCTAAAACTCAAAGTAAAAATGTGTCGCAGTGCTGAAGGGGTTAAATAGCCAACTTTGTATAGAATAAATGTTTCTATAATTAGGTAAGAGAGAACTCAATGTTTGCTGACCACTGAAGTTGATGAGGTAGGTCCAGAAGAAGGAGGTCTTGTGGAACTCATCAATCTGGCAGAGGTGTTGTCCATCCAGCTCCTTCCTCAGTGTCTTCTTGCCACCTGACTTGTCCGAGATGAGTGACTCCAACATTGTGCGCACCATGTACAGCTGGGTGGATGACGGACCTGCCATACACACACACACACACACGCACACACACACACAAAATAAAACACATTACACCATAGGAAAAGTGACAATGGAAATTATAAAACACAACAGTGAACTAACCAACACTAAAGGAGTCATGAGCGTTAATGTTGAGACAGGACAATAAATTACTTCACGACACTTACCCACATTCCTCCTCATGACCTTGATCTCGAAGCCATTGTCGGGATCCTTCTTGCCCTTGAGAGCCGGGTCCTCGGGCGGCTCCACACCCTTCAGCCAATCAGCAGAGGTCTCCCGCACTGACACCAGGATTCTGAGACACACCAACATGCCTTAGTCACCACAATGGCACACTATCAACAACCTACCCTCTCTCTCTCTCTCTGTCCCTCTCACCTTTCTCTTGCCAATCCTTATCTTATTTTCTTTTTCCTTCAACTCTAGTGGAAAGAAATAGCCCAATGGAAAAGCCTACATCTCATTACACTTGGTCACACCTATATAGCAAGGCTTCCATAACATTCCAAGGTACAAAAATGCTTCAAAATCCACTACAGCAGGGTTATGATGTCACTAACCCCCACTAAAACATTACACAGTGCCTCAGAATGCATCCTTGGTCAAGTTATTAGTTTCACCATTCCTGCAATACTCACGTCCTAAGCAGCTCCTTCTTGTTCTTGATGGCCTTGCGCAGAGGGTCCCTGAGAGTGAGCTGCACAAAATCCTGCAGCTCCTGGTATATGTTGCGTCGGATGGAGTCAAGGAAGACAACCTCCATGCGAGCCATCAGTACCTGCAGCCCCTTGATCATGGCGATGACTTCTATCAGTGCAAACTTCTCCTCATTGGTATAGTTGTAGCGGGTTGCCTGGTGAGGGAGGGGAAGGAGAAGACAGAGGTGTTAAGGGACTTGTTTTTTCTTTGTTCCCATAAGATAATAAAAAAAAGGCAGAAAAACCATATGTCTTTCCCCAGAATGATCGTAAAATTCAGTAAGTAACAAAACAAAAACATAATAGAGGAAGCATTGCAGAGAAAACATGATAAAATTCAATCAAACCAATAAACGATAAGAGAAAGCACACAAAATAACCACAGAAGCAGAAAATATAACCACCAAAACACAACACAACCTAAATCACACCAACACATTACAAAAACCAAACACACAATCCACATGTACATAAACCCTGATAGAATACAAGAAAGTTACAACAGGGAAACCAAAGACAACCCCCCTCCCTTCAGCCTTCCTTCAGACTTACCCTCTCATACTCCTCAGCATCAGCAGGGCAGTGGTTATTGGAATGGTGATCAGTGGGGTGCAGCAGCTTCCAGGAGTACAGTTCCGTCACCACGCTGGTCCACTCGCTCAGGAACTGCAGTCCACGGAGAGCCAGGTCTGCGATGTCCTTGTTCTCGGCATCTGTCCTCGCTGTCTCCTTGAATGTTGTGATGACCTGCGGTGGGGAAAAAGATATTAAGTCTATATTTGTAGTTGCTTTTTCACCTTTGCCTCCTTGAATAGAAGAACTTATTGCACACTCTATGGAATCCTCGAGCGATGGTCCGAGGGAAAATTGGGCATCCACTTGGGGTAATGGTTCCAAAAATGGGTGGGTTCTCACATAGGAGGTCTGCATTAGGTGTTCCCCTTCAGCCCATAAATTCCCGTAAAAATCCCACGTTATATAAATAAAAAAAGGAGGAAAAGAGATAAATACTGAGTGAAATAACTTTTTTAACTTGTGTGAATAAAGATTTAGTCATCATTACTAAGTGGCAGGTGTTACTGGTGGCATTCAGTTGGTATACCAGTCTTTCCATCCACTACCCAGCCTCACCTCGTTGCTGTACCGGGCCAGCTCCGAGATGTACTTGATGTGCTCATCTCTGATGCGAGGGAGGTGGCACATGAGGTCTGCCTGAGGACTGATGGAGGAGGCACTGCACATCGGCCACATCTTGGAGTCAAAGTTCTTGCTGCGCTTGATGTAGTTGAAGGGTGCTATCTGCATGTCTCCAAACAGGGGCACCACCTCAAGGTTCTGTGCAAGAAAGAGGTGACATGAAGAGATTGAGTATATTGACTTTATGGGTTAATTGCTTCATTGTCAGTATTACCTAGATCAGATAGTTAATGGGTAATACAATCTTCAAAATAACTATCAATATGTACATGTCTTTTCTATTCTGATCCTTGGCAATATTACAATTCAATGAAAATCCAGAATACATGTAAAGCTTCCACACACACACTAAGACACCTGATATTCAAGCATTAGCGGTAATAACTACCTTGAAAATTTTGTCAATCTTATCCAGCTTGATCTTCTTCTTCTGGTCCAGCTTGTTGATGTTGCAGATCTCTGAGTCCACCAGGAAGAGGCCAAAGCCCATCACCTTGACCAGCATGTGCTTCTCCTTGGGTGTGAGGTACATGCGGTTCTCAAACATGTGCATGGAGATGTTCACCACGTCACCTGGTGGGCCACACACAAATGATGGTCAGGACGCTTCCCACAATTATCAGTATATGTACATGTGAAGGCCGAGAAATGAAAACAAGGGACTGAATAAATAGTTCAAGTCCAATGCAGGAATATAAGACTCACATGTTCATGAAGTTAAGAATGAATGAAGTTTGTCCTGTTCAAATTTATGAATGCATATTTTGTATCTGTGAAAGTGTTGTGAAACTTCATAAAGAAAAAAAAAGAATTATATGAGAAAAAGAAAAAAGTAAATTGAAATCTAATTAATTTCAATCTACAATCTGTTCATAAATGGTCATACAACTGCATATTTCTCTTTTTTTTTTCCATCATTACATAATCTACCCCAAGAACACAGGCTAACAGACACAAGTAGGTTGACAACACCCCAGGGTGAGTGGCTTACACAGAAGGTCTTCATAGGAGGGTATTGCGGTGAGCTTCTCCTTGAGTGTGTCGCGGATCTTGTTCTGTGTGGCCAGGAACATGGAGAGATTCTGGGACTCCTGCAGGCTCTGGGTGTCACTCATCACCTTCAGGAATTGGGCAGCTCTGCATAGATATCAGAAACATGATGGTTAGTCGTCATAATGCATTATAATGGTATTCACCTTACTCTCACTGCTTTAGGTAATGTATATGACAATAAACCATCATGACCTTGTACAACTTAAAAAGGGTGAAAATCTAAGAAGAAAATTATAATAACTCCAACCTCCAGCAAACAGAATAGTAACCTTTAATATGTTGAGTAAAAGAAATACAAATAAGTAAATAAGAATAAATAAAACCACATGAACTTATTATGAAAAGGAGGAAAATTCTATGACATTAGATAATTAGAACGAGACATAACACTAACCACAACGCACCACAACACACCACTCACCTCCTGTAAGTGGAGTAATCATTCTTGACACTGGACTTCATGTTCTTGAGTTCGTCCAGCACAGCAAACATGTTGATGAACTTCCCCAGGGTGAGCAGGTAAGCCTCTGACACAAAGTCCTTCCTCTTCTCCTGGTGACACAGCCGCTTCACTTGGGTGCAGAACACATCAATGGCCTTACGCTGCACAGACAGAATTTTTGATGTAAGAGGAGGAACTGGCAAATAAAAATCTCTCCAAAGTTCTTATGTGCCTATGACTATCTTTCTAATACATCAGGTGCCACGGAGACAAATCACCTGTCCTATCTAGTGTGAGTTTCTGAAAAGCAAATAATTATCTTCCCCAGGGTCTAATTTGCCTTGTGCCTTTTTCTATGTAAGAGGGAGAAGCTGGCCAAATGCAATAAGGACAATAAAATTAAAAAATCCACTTATTTCTCAGTCCCCTTCAAGGTCCAAAAGAATTAGCCAAAAGACAGGAACAAATGTAATGAAACCTTCCTCTTAAATAAAGTCAAGTTATAGGAAATAGGAAATATGGAAGCAGGTATCCCCATTACACTCATCATCATCATCATCATCATCATCTTAGTTCCCCGCATGGCAAAGGGCTCCTCCAATGCACTGTATACTTTCAATCTATACTGCAATATACTATAAATAAGTTGTTTATTGTTATTTGCTATCATGCAGACCTCACGGCTTCCTACAGCTTCCCTTACTTTCCTGTGGTCTGAAGTGAACTGAACTGAACCCACCTGGAAATTCATGAACTTGGTGAGCTTCTTCACTTCGTCAGAGAGGACCCGCACAGTCTTCTCGTAGATCTCCACACGGTTGGGCTGCTCGTTGGACTTGGGCTGTGGGATGGCCCTGGAGCAGCACCGCCACGTGTACAGCATCACCGCATGCTGCTCTCCCTCCTCCAGTAGTTTGTTCTGACCATTCAAACAACACAAACCAATAAAACACTATTCTCTACCAACTAGAGAAAACACACTAATAAAATGTTGCTCTGTAACAAACAAAAATTACAAAATGTTCTTCTGTACTGGCTAAAGAAAACAAATTACTGTAAAACTCAACACTGTATGACTCAGAATTTGAAATAACTTAGCAAGGCAATTAAATACACATTAAAAGGATGCATTAAAAACTTTTGTTGAAATAAGTATTAGTAAATAGTAGTAAGAGATTAAATATTGAGGTAAGACATAAATGAAAGTAGTATTCAACACATTTCTTGGTTGCTTCCCTTTGATTTAAAGTGAGAAAATAGTGTGGTGTATCTACGTATCACCCATTACACCCCAAGACAGCCACAACTGCATCAGTCATTGCTTAAGGTTAACCACACATTGCTACATTACAGCACAGCTGCCTAATTATCAAGTCCATTCTTTTATCAGTGATTCATAGGTCAAACACCAACACAACACACAGAGTCATTTCCTGTGAACATGCAAACAGATAAACACCTCAAATAAACATTCACTTACACACTTCAGTTCACATAAAACGCTTCATACTTTAACTAGAAAATACCATCTGACATGAACCATTCTGTAGGACCACCAAGGTATAAAAAACAGTATTAGGATAAGGTTACATGGTAAGTTAACCAGTCTAAGGTATTGGGTCCTTTTACTACAATAGCTTACAGTGGCAGGAAATGGTTCACTGATAAGGAGACAAAAATAATGGACGGTTATGGGATACAGAGGAACATCTCCAGTACCGATCAGGGAATGGGACACCTGTGGCAGTACCAGCTTAATTCCTTCCTTAGATATCACAACTAAAGACTGGGAGGGAAATATAAGTACCTATGGGTTGGCTGGACTAGCTCTCTTCTTACATAAAAAATAATAAAATAAAAAATAACTATTTCCATAAAGAGTAAGATGACAGCACATCTAATAAAGCAAAGACAAGAGTGTTTTTTTATGTAAGAGGCGGGAAAGTTGGCCAAGGGGGAAAATAATAAAATAAAAAGCCCACTAATCTGCCAATTCTGTCAAAGTTCAAAAAGAGTTGAGCACCTCCCTGCAAACAAAGCAAACAAACACACACCAGCTCAGCATGAGTGGCAGCTTCCTCCATGTACTTGGCCACGCCAGTAACGTAGGCCATGCGGTCCTCGAAATTCGTGTCGAAGTTGGCGATGTAGACGACGGAGCATGGCTGTGCCTCGATGACCGGCTGCTGGTCCGGCAGAGGCAGGTCATCCAGCACATCCACATTGCTCAGAGCGTCACTAATGGTCACACGTTCTCCAGACATCTTGCTGCTGCTGCTGAGGATCAAAGAGAAACTTGAGTTGGTATTCAGAAATGCTTTGTTCTCTCACCACATCTGTTTTCCAAGGCCACAGAGATGATTAGCAGAGTTTTCAAGTGTTCCTCGAGATAAAAAATTAGAAATCTCGCCACTCTGCATCTACAACCATAAAATATACCTTAAAAACTTGTGAAACAGTGGATGTGAAGCAAAGAAGTCTTACAGTGTATCATAATTTTGCTTATCATCCCTATTCTATATTACAGTTAATGAAGAAGGAAAGATCAGAGAGAAGAAAAATAACAGAGAAGCAGATGGGAAGGACAAAGAACAAATCATGAGTGAGAGATAAGGATAAGGATAAAAAGCAAAAGGAATCACAAAAACTGATAAAAAAAGGTGGGAATGCAAGATACGGGATAGAGGAAATACTGAGAGAGAGAGAGAGAGAGAGAGAGAGAGAGAGAGAGAGAGAGAGAGAGAGAGAGAGAGAGAGAGAATATTTTCCCCTTATAAATGCCTTGATCCCTCATTTCTGAGAGAGTAAGTCACTTTCTTCCAAGGACATCCTGCATATGTGTCATTTTATAGAATACTTCAATAAGCTACACTGTGAGATAGACAGTTCCTGAATATGTGATATGGTACACTGCCTTATCAAATGCTTGTGAGAAAATGAACTTATCTAATATTCAAAGATAATCTCAAGTATCATGTTTTATCAAGAGCTTGTGGAGGAAATTACCATATCTGGTGCTTTGTGGGGAAAGTAGTTTATCTGATATCAAAAATATAATCTCAATGGACAGGCTAACACAATACACATTTAATGAAACCTAACTCTACTACTACACACACTCAAAAAAAAAGTGAAGTGCATAAATAGATAATAAAAGAAGCATATTTTTGTCACAACTGAAAAAAAGGAAAAGGAAAACCTACACACAAACGAAAAATTAAATGAATAAATGAAGTACATCTCATATGAAAGTTTAGTCTTAATAGATCCCCTACATTCAAGCAACACACGCACATTTCACTCTGAGTTACATGTTAAGAGGCGGCATTCTCACAGTGGGGCCTCCAGACGAACCCAGTGACAGCCACCCATCTAACACACGTCAATATAACCATCAACACCACCACAACCACACCAAAGACAAAAACAGACACGAATGAAGGAAAATGAACGTGATATACGAAGTCTCAAAGCATTTCTCTGCCCTCTTAGCATCATTTTAGCAACCACATCCATTCCAGCAAACTGACCAGATTTCACCGTCAGTTTTAGGTCAAAGGGCACCGATCTTACAACATTAACCTGAAATAAGTGAAATACAACAGAAAAGCACCTAAGACACACGCCCTGAGGATAGACACACTGAAAATAGCATGCACGCCAAATGAAGCACACCAATGCATCCATAATCAACCAGAAAGAAGGAAGGGGCGAAAAATCTTAAATTCGCGTGTAGTTATAGCACATTTACCTCATTTCTTGACCTCCCCTTGGCTCCTGGACCTCGGCACTCCCCTCCTTACCTTCGTGGCGCGGGTGGGGGTTCACAGGAAGGAGTAAATCACATTGTTCAGTCGCATTATTACATTAGTCACCGCCTTCGACCCAACCCTTCAACTGTAAACAAACACTCGACATGTGAGCATCGCCCGCCGCCCACGCCCCCCCCGCCCACTTGCCAGGAAATGGGCGGCTACTGGGCACTTGCAGCCTTAATAGATGAAATAAATGGGTCTCTTGATAGGAAAACCTTTTGTGTGCTTGTAGTTTTGAGTAGTGAGTGTCTTTTGGGCAGGTGTAACTAAGAAATGGGCGTGTTTCCTTTACTTGGTAGGAAGTGGGCGGCTTCTGTTACCTGCAGCCTTAATTAATATGCGCCTTTTAGGGAAACATTTCGGGTAACTGTAGTGTTAGAGAATGGGCGTCTTTCGGGCACATACAACTAAGAAATGGGCGTGTTCCTCCGTACTTTCACATCCCGTCCTCTCATTCTCAGGGGAGGTGGTGGGGCGGGGTGGGGGAGGGGGATGTTGATGGCATAATGATAACCTCAAACATTCCGGTGTTCTATAATGTCAGGTAATCTTGCCCGGTACCCGCAATAGCTCAGAATATTAGTGTGTTGTGAGTATCAGCAGCATCTTCCTTCCTCATTCTCCCATTCCATAAAGCACCATTGTAATGACCAATGAATAGTGATGATAGTATGGTGGTATTTCCAGTACAGTATCAGATATTTTGTCCGTCGCTCATGCTCACTGTACTAAAGGAAAAGGGTGTAATGGGGTATTTGCACTCTCTCTCTCTCTCTCTCTCTCTCTCTCTCTCTCTCTCTCTCTCTCTCTCTCTCTCTCTCTCTCTCTCTCTCTCTCTCTCTCTACCACAAGAAGAAAACAAATCACAGACTTCAAATGACACTGATCCAAAGTAAATATGACGAGACAAAAACAGTGTTAGTACAGTCAACGTATTAATATTTAAGAACACTACATTCACTCTGCTCAATCTTGTGTAACCTTTACTCTTCCATTGTATTCAGGAGAGGAGAGGTGGTGCGTGGAAGTCACCGCGTCAATAATGTGTCATAAGAAGTCACAACTGCCGGTACATTGCCCCCCAATACTCCAGTGACGAGTAAAAACTTATAATGAACAAAACACGAAATAGTACTTAGTCACCGCTAGCTCCTTCCCCTCCTTCGCCCCAGCCCGCCAGCCAGTGAGTGTGTCCCTTGCACGGCGACCCAATGAGGCTTCTTCCTGTCACCCGGGAGGAAGTGGGTGGAAGAGCCGTGTGTGCGTGTGTGTGTTCACGCATTAAGTCCACTACCTTCAATTAAAATCCTTTCCCTCTATGTGATCCTTTTCTACCATATTGTACATATTTCATCTGGGCTTTATGTTATTCACTTCTGCCAATACTAATGATCTAGTGTGCAGTGTGTGCTGAGTGATGACTTGTATCTCATTTTATAAAGTTTGTCCGCTCCTAAACTGAAAAGCGGCCGCACATTCTCTCTCTCTCTCTCTCTCTCTCTCTCTCTCTCTCTCTCTCTCTCTCTCTCTCTCTCTCTCTCTTTAGCAGAAAATAACGAAATGAGGTCTATATACATAAGAAGAACGAGGAAGAGGGGCAGCAGCAGCAGCAGTAGCATGAGAGAAGAACAACCTCACCATCACTATTCACAACTACACACCACTAACACAACACATAACCAAATCATACACACCCTTCATTAAAGTGCGCATCGCAGAACCAATCCCATTCAACGCACCACATCCCAAACTACACCAACTACCTTCAGCGCCTCACCTGCCACTGATGTCCACTCCAGGGGCGTATTTCAGCCTCTCCAGGATGGGGCGCTCCCTGGGGACAGACTCCGGGGGGTCATCGAGAACAGAAGGAAGACCCGACGTGATGGAAGTGGATGTTACAGATGACCTTGACAAACTGGGGCGGTGCTTGGCATGTTTCTCTCGCCTGCATGGTGAGGGGGAGAGAGGGAAGGGTCAGTGTGATGGGATGGTAAAGCGTGGTGTGTGCATGTGTGTGTCCAATATACATCAGCGTGTTGTTAATTAAGGTGAGTGCTGCGTAGGATGGAGGGGAAAGAGAGGGAGGGATACTCAGTACTTACTTGTGTGTGGCGTACATGGTGTCGTGGGTGGAGTGCTGGCCAGGCTGACGGCGAACTGTGCCGTATGGGTTTACTCCTGGTGGACACAATGGAGAGTGTTTGTCAGTCAGCCAGACAGCGACACACACACACACACACACATACACACACACATTCATAACGTGACTATCATCTAGTTGTTTGTGCATCAATTATCATGAGAGGTAAATGCCCATATGATTATCATCTACAAATGCAATATCATACATGAATAATTTTATCTTCACCTCTTTTTAAGCATATTCAAAGTTTATGGAAAAATTATATATAACATTGTGTAGTTTTTTCCCTCTTCCGCCGCGGGGACACAATGGGTGTTCCGTTACGCCTGACTGCAGCTTGTAATGAAGGATGCCGCTGTTAATGTCACGTGGAGTGTGGCTGGCGGCGGTGCACCTTACCTGGCTGCTGCTTGTGGTGGCGATCCCTGTGCTTCCTGGACGCCTTGCTCATGGTGCCGTACAGACTGCTCTGCGCCTCGTCCGTCATCATGAAGGGCTCAGTATAGGCTGCCACTGACGCTGAAGACGCCCTGCGAGGAAGTGACCCGGTAGGTGTATCGCCTACTTGGCTCCAACGCCCCATGCTGCTGGCGCTGCCCATGCTGAAGCGACTGCTGCTACTGGCCCCCACCATGGTCGAATTTGAGGAGCTACTATGACTGGAGTGGCGGCTCCTCATGCTCCCCTTTTTGTGGTCCTGTTCTGTGAGATGCATGAAGACACGGGCACTGAGGAAAGTTTCTCTCTCTCTCTCTCACTCACTCACTCACTCGCACGTGCTGCCGTCTGACATATGAACGCCTCTCACTCAGACGCTCATTAGGACCCTCCCCTGCATCTCACCTCTCCCCCGACAAGTCTCCCACGCCCACATCTACAGTCAACCTCCTTCCTGCCACGCCCTTTACCTCATCCCCTCACTTGCTTACCTACTGTTGCTATACTTTTCTGCCGTGACTTATTACACTCCCAGCAATTTCATACATAGCCAATAAACACTTCACCTGGAACTCTAAGCCTCTCTGAAACATATTGATGACTTATTTCGACTAATTTTCACAAGCTCTAGTAGGAATTATTGAGATTTTCAGGGATGCATTCAGTGATAGATCGACAAAAGATAAGAATGAGTCAATGAGAAAAGGACGCATCAGAATGTAACTGAAATTAATCTCTTTGAAAATACGTATGACTTTTAAAAATACGAATCCAAAGCCTTTGTAAACTCGCCACCAACGAAACGCTGCGAAACACACAAAACACTTACGCTGAAGATCGTTGTAAATGTTGATCTGACTGAAGTCGTCCATTCCCACCACCGCCTCATGGGGCACGGGTGGGGGTGGAGGGGGCAGGTTCTCCACGCCCATCCCCTGCAGCTGGGAGCCATTCGAAGGAAAATCACAGAGATCATAGTCCGGTTCGGGTGGGGGCGGCGGCTCCTCGGGGTACACGGTGGGTAGAGAGGGAGGGAGGGGCGGCGGCGGGAGGTCGTCGTCATAATCAGGTGGGGGCGGTGGAGGCGGTGGCAGGCCGTCATCCAGATCGTAATCCTCGGGAGGCGGCGGAGGCGGCGGGGGTAAATCAGCCATACTTGAGGATGTCTTTCACTTCTCTTGGCCGTATAGTAATGCACTCACCACCAGCCCTGCGCAACCCTCACGCACCACGCAGCGCACTTCAAGTCCCCCAGCACAGAGCTCTCCATCCCCCCGTCACTGTCCCCCGTGGTTCAGGCAGCGCTTCATGGCCAGACTCACTTAATTTAACCTGCTTACTACTCACTGTATCTGAAGATGGATTAACAATTAGCTTTCATTCATCCAGTACTTCTTTTATCCTACACAGCAGCCATCACGCGCGTCCCGGAACCCCACACGGCATTAAGTCAGTCTTATCAGCGTCTGGAGACACGCCACGGACCGCTCACAAGATGCACACACAGCAAACACGAGTAATGTTTCTCTGTTGCCGGAGGGAGTTTCTTCACCCACCCCCCACGTGTCAGCAAAGCAACACTCAATAGTACACATTCAGCTCCGTGGTGACTGGCAGATATGACTCCATTCCATCCTTCACTTACACCTATGTATTAGTAGTGGAAAAAGAATAGTACCAATCGGTGTAATTTATTTCCATTATCAGTTTTCAGTATGAGTAGGGATTTAATACATTTATTCTATTTACATGAATATGAAAATAGTTTGTGTGCTTTCAACATGTTACTGTTACGGCTTGGGTAATACTTTTTAGCTGAAGTCGATTTCTTGGAGGTGTGTTGATGCAAATGAAGGGAAAGTTATTGCTTTTACAACTTGAAGAGCTTCATCACTTGCACAACTTACGCACTGGACAAATCTAAACATACTTTTAACAATGATAAGCCCTCGATCTTGTACCAATTGTGGACCTGAAATTCATAATAATACAACTCTAAATACAGCACAACGTATATACCACTGTTGGATACTGGGAAACACAACAACGATCTTTAGCATATACCATTATGGCTGGAATCCAATGTATTACACCTTTGGAAACCACCACAATAGTAACCTACACAAGATGAACTGGAGCCTTGCTAGTCACCACCAAGCAAGTCAACACTATTATGACAGAAGGGGCCCTCACTTGTCACCACTGAGCAAACTGTCCGCCTTCCCGTCTACCTCTGAATCATCCTTGACTTCTCTCACACTTTATCTAATACACGGGGAGGAGAATTATTACTTTTATATGCCCCCACGTCCTCACATCACGAGGGACAGTACACCACACCTTGTTATAGCCCCTGCGTTACACTGGCAAGGCGTGGAGAGCTGAGCAGCGTCAACCACCGCTGTGACTCCTTGGGTTATCACGTCTTATCTTATCACTCTCACCCGCTCTCTGCTATTTCCCTTTTTTTTCGGTCTCCTCTCTTCACCTCTATGTGTGATGCTCGTGGAAATGCAAATAAATAAGAATAGATGTTGGGTCAGTTGGAACATCAGTAGTTTTGTTTACGAGACTTTCAAGATATTTGTAACTATTCCTCGGGATGTTGTGGCTTTTCCGGTGATGCAATAAGGGTGTGGTTTGTGTGTTGGTGCTCGCTGCCACTACCCACACTCACTCACTCACTCACTCGCGGGTCATTGCTAGGGCTTATATAATGAAATGCTCCTCTCTACTGTTATTGTTCTTACTAATCATTTCCTCTGAAGTCATGGTATGTATTAGTAAGAGGTTGTTGTATTGTTGACTTGTAATTATTGTAAACGAGAAACTTCATGCAGAGTACAAGTAGAAGGTGTACTCATCCGGGATTCAGTGTTACAGAAGCGATGGCTATGGGTGGGAGGTGTCTTTATTCACTGTATTAACCACTTCAGTACTGGGACGCATTTTCATGTTTAATCTGCTTATCATTTATTTCATACGGCTTCAGAAACTCTTGTGGTACAGATTCTGGCCATTAATCTCCTGACCTCCATAGGCCCTTCTTAAATGTCAATAAATTCGTCTAATCATACCCAAAGTTCGTGGTATGTGTCCCAATACTGAAGGGATTAAAATATTATTATATCAAAGGGACTTCAGAATGGTACACTGATTACATGCCACCTTTTTTCTTTGTTGTTTTGGTGTAATTCCTTTTGTACATCATTTAATGTGAATAAGGAAATATTTCATTAATCCATCACCATAATTTTTCCTCCATTAAATTGTTTTCAAGGCATTAATTCATTGTTCATTGGCATCTGACCAATAGGTAACTTGCTTTTTATTCTCAAGGCAACACTCATTACTGTTCCTTTGCTGTCACTGTGATCCCCAGACCATGATGACATGTCCATGTATAAACAAGAGCAGTATTGAAGTAAGTATATAATGTAGGCAAGTGACTGAGGCTTCTATTCTCAAAGACTTGTCCTTCAGCTCCATTATTTCAAAAGGCTTTGCTTAAATTCACACGAGTTTTAAAGTGTTTTTAGGGTTATAGAGAAAACTGGTAAGATTCTACTTTATGAACTGGAGAGACACCCTTGAAAACCCTGGTAATTATCTGTGGCCTTTGAAAATAGCTGTGGTGAGAGAGCACAGCATTTCTGAATACTGACCCAAGAAACACATCTGGTCCAATGCACATATCAGAATGTTAAATGGTAACATAAAGATGTCCACTGGTAAAGCGAGCATCTCCTCTCTCTCTCTCTTTATACTCCACACACTACACTGTTCATGATCCTTCTTCATTCAACACTTTCATATGCCTTTCATGCCCTCTTAAATGGAACATACAATAGAATGAGTACTCTCAGCTGTCAACATGTAACAATATCACATAGTTAAGGATAAATGACAGCATGTACATAATTCACCAAGGCTATATTGAGTTTTCTTATGGGAGATTACATCTTTCTATTATATGAATCCACTCACTGTGTTCCCGATGGCCTGCAAAGGAGAGACAGGAATTAGTGAATGGCACTGACACTGATGAAAAGATATAATAAATCATAACCTGTAAATAAATGAATGTGTCACATAACCAAACACACAAACAAACGAAATGAATGTGTCACAAAACTAAACACAAACATACAAACTGATATATACTCACTTGGCCCATTCCACACTCAGAATTAAGTGGTCATAACCATAGCCATTAAGAATCTGGATAGCCTTGGCAGCGTCTTCTCTCCTCTGTGGGCAAAAGAAACAAACATAAAATTTGACATAAGAGATGACTACATTCCTCCTCCTCCTCCTCCTGCACTAAGGCACAGTTTATTCCTCATGTAGGGGTAAGAAGAGGATGAGATTTGTCTCCCTATTTTCTTCTGCCATGAACTTCCATCTCCAGGGGTTGCCTTCCAGACATGCCTCCACAGTGAATGGTGATTGGTTGGTAGTAAAGACTATTCATCCCAGAGAATCAAGCCAAAAGGCAGTACATGTGGGTCTTTTGACAGCACCTCATGATTTTATTCTTTAACACAATTATTGTAAGCTTCACACAACACCATAAGAGGGATTAAGTTACCAAAACTGGATGAAAGAATCACCAAGAATCAGTACTTGGGCCTGGCTGGCTTGGCTTGAATACTGTCCCTTGGCTCATGCAGTCACCATTTGGGCATCATAACATAGGAAGCACTGCAAACCCCGCATAAAAACTGGAAACATACATTAGCCTCACACGTACAGTCAATCTAGGTAGAGACAGCTTGACAGGATGAACCATTACTCTACAGCATACACTCATTCATCACCAGCTCACCTTGAAGTTGATGAAGGCAAAGCCCTTGGACTGGCCAGTGTTCTTATCCTTGGCCAAGAAGATGCGGCTGATGTCACCGAAGGGCCGGAACAAATCCTGCAGATCTTGCTCCCGAGTGTTCTCAGACAGGTTGGTCACACGCACTGTTGCAGTCTCGTCTGGAAACCCACAACAGTTTAAGACATGCCAAGTTTGACCCCTGCACTCAACATAACATTAATGATGCTAATATTATTATTATTTTCTTTTGTTTTAGCTAATATTGGTATGTGGTGTCATGAAATGTCAACTCACCACGACCTCTGGAGGACATCATGGACTCTCCCTTCTTGGAGCCGCCGTCCCTCATGGATGGCGGGACGTACTTGCCCTGTGTCCCACCAGCCATCTTTGCCTTGTCAACTCCTGGTGCTCCTCCTGCCTGCTGGGCGTCATCCTCAGCCTTCTCGTCACCCTGGATTCAGCACACAAAACCAGGAATAAAGCACAGCCATATAAACAATACACTTCCCCACACACACGTACTGATTACCATGGAGATAGACAGTATAACAGCAGTGCAGCAAGAGCCCTTAGTTATGGCTGACTCTTATGATCTGTAAGGGAACTGGCAAATTAGTGGGCTTTTGATTTTCGTGGTTTTTGTTGCCCTTGGCCAGCTTCCTCCTCTTACCTAATAAAACAAAGGGTGAAGTGTCCTACGTATGGGTGACGTACCAGGAGAGATGAACGAAGAGGTTCCAGTTTATCCTTGTAGGGACACTGCTTGGTCCAATGGTCCTCCTTACACAGCCGACACTTGACCTGACCCTTCTGTGCATCCATCAGCTTCTTCTTCAACTCCTCCTGCTCATTCTGCTCCTCTTCCTTGTTGCTCAGGAACTGTAGAAAAAGCCACAGAAACAATATGCATGAGGGAAAAAGACTCCATAAAATAATTTCATCATATCCTACCTTATATTTGTCTCTGCCATCTCCATCTCTAACAAGATGATTGAAGTAAAAAGGATTTGATCTCTCTCCATCCAAATGCTGCTTTTTGCTTGCTTGTTCATTTATTCTCTCTCTGAAACACATTTTTGTACATCCACCTTTCAAGTGATGTTTCTCTTTCATGTTCTCTCAACAAGGTCTTCAAATTCAACAGTTTTCAACTCACTCCCTTATTTTATACTATTCCATAAAGCTAATTTTCATGCAAACCCTATCTATTATTGTTAATGTTCCACCTACGTGCATGAACACATCCTCAGCAGTGATGGTGGTGGCAGGGTTGGGGCCGGGCTTGTCGTTCTTACTGAGGCCATATTTCTTCCAGGTCTTCCTCTCGGCAATGGTTCGGGCCACTCGGTGCTTTTCAATCCTGTAGTGACTCACAATCTGAAAGTCACACTTTTTTTGTATTTTCTTTTTAACATGACTGGGTTTTTACAGGCTAATGATGGAGGTATTTTGGGTATCTCCTCCTATGTGAAGGCCAAACATTTGAGAACCGTTTCCCCAAGTGGATGCCTTTCCTACCCTCAGACCGTGGCAGGGATGCAAACTCATGTGACTGAAGACCTCTCAGCCTCTACCAAAGCATGCGTGACTCCACTGTACCACCATGGCTACCTCATCCAAATAACCATATATACACCTAAAGGAAGTTTTTTCCATTCTATGTTGTCTTGGTCAGCTTCCCTGTCTAACATAAAAAAGAGAAGTGCTACCAGTAAAAAGTGTTACCAGTGGAGGGGACTCACCTTGATCTTCTTGCCATCGTCATTCAGTGTGTACTCTGTGATGGTCTTGCTGTTGCCGTCACTCTTCTCAATGGGAGGAGGAAGGTTACCTCCTGAGAGAGAGAGAGAGAGAGAGAGAGAGAGAGAGAGAGAGAGAGAGAGAGAGAGAGAGAGAACATTATTTTAATCCTACATGAGTTTCTGAGGCTGTATAAAATCAACAAATAATAAACAGAATAAATATGAAAATGTGTCCTAATACTGCACTGCAGGGGTTAAGGTGCAAGCAACACAGCCCAGCTGAAGGTACACTTACTCCAACACACAACAGCACAGCAAGCATCTTACCTTCCACTTCTTCCACTTCATCAGCCCAACTGGACTTCACCCTGTGGAAGAGGAAATATGTAAGGAACAATGAACTGAGCGATCACTACAGATATACAGGCTAATTATTTGTTAATGAAACAGAAACTTAATATGGAGGTATTATTTTACTTTAAACACCAGTTTCAAGTTGGCTTTTCCTATCCTTCCCATACTGAGTAATTTGACATCCGTATGTAACTGGCGCAAATCAATTATAATGGCACTAGCGATTTTTTTAGATTTACCGAATTTGCAGGACACGGGGAGGTGCGTGCCGTGCATTGAGCACCCCAGCAGGGCTAGATCTGACCCCCGCCTGGTTATTTTAGTTGGTGTAATGTTTTAGCTTAGAGCATCGCTGCTGGCCACAAACAGTAGTTTCATCGTAATGGTAAGGTTATGTACTACTTCATTTTGAAACGCTGTGGCAAAGCCAAAACTTGATCCATTGGCAAGCGTCATCATCAGTGTTTGTTGTTGTGTGTCTCTCACTGGCGAGGACAAAACTATCTTTCCCTGCTGGTAGATTTTGGTCTGTTTTAGCTCAGAGCGCTGCTGGCGCCACAGACGGTCTGTTACCCTCGAGACAAAACGCGGGGTGGTGTTGCCGGGTGGCTAGTTGTGCCCCGCCCACAAATTTGGTAAATCTTAAAAGATCACTAGCGCCATTATAATTGATTTGCACCAGTTACATAGGGGGTCAAATTACTCAGTATGGAAAGCTCTAACAGATGGGAAGGGTAGGAAAAGCCAACTTGAGACTGGTGTTAAAGTAAAAATTTACCAATAAGGATTGGACTAACTTTCTGGGAGGTGACCCAAACAATGAAATGAAATGGACCAGGTTCAAAGAGAAACACAATGGGATGATTAATGAATGTGTTCTTAAAAGAGTCCAAACATTTGGCAGTACTCACTGAAACTGCTCTGCACTCCAGGCCAAGGCAACCTAATCAAACTTGTCTAATCTAGCCACAACTAACCTAATCTTTCCCAGTCCGTCACAAGCTGACGTCGCAGCACAGTTGCTCCTCCTCCAAACCTATTAATATTAAATCTTTGAAAATTGTTGTTGGCATTATAAGCAAATTGCGACGGGCAAGTATGGGTTCAAATTACTCAGACAGAAAAGCTTTAGGTGAACTCCGGCTGAAAAGCCTTAAGTGATGAGAAGGGTAAGGATATTATTGTTGATTTAAGGTGACAGTATAATAATACCGGTATGTGGCCTTGGAACAAAAGTCAAAAGTGTAAGCGTGTTCCAGAAGATTATTAGCGAGTACCGCCTCTCCGGATTGCAAGGCATGGCTAGCAACACCTGACACCTGCTGGCCCTCTATTGACCCTCACGCCTCACACTGTTCCATGGGACCGCCCACACTTTTCTAATTGCATCAGGTGAATCTATTCCTGGTGAATTACTGGTACTTACTCGTCCGCTGAAGGCATGGCAGGAGATTCAAGAGTACGGCACGGCAGGGGAAGGGGGGCCAGGTGCTTGTGTTGACATTCGCCGCCTCAAAGACTGGCTCGATGGTTCTTCTTGATTCTTTTGACCAGCTATTTTAACATGTGCTGCCGCATCGGCGTTCACAATTTAGCATATATTCTAGTGTCTATTTATTCATTTTTACAGCTTGGTGGGATAATGATTTGTCTGTAACTATTATAACTATTGTCACACTATTGTAACTTGCAGTCTTTTGTGTGTTCTTGAGACCTGATGCTAAGTCAATCTTGAGGAAAATGACGGTTAAGTCAATATTTTGAGAAGTGCTAAGTACATTTCTCTAAATACTGGCCCTGGCCGTGGTAACATCTTGCGACTGGCAGCGTGTAGTGCCAGCTGGTCAGCAGAGTCACTGGGCGTGGGCGGGAGGCAACACTGAACAGCGAACATTGAAGTACACAACACGCAGGTACCGTCCCCATCACTCCAGGTAAGTGCCATGCATGCTGCTGTTTATCACACTGGCAGGAAGTGATGGACAGGAAGCCGGCAGATGCATGAAGCCATCAGTGCAAATGTGAAGTGTTAGGGTGGAGTGTGATGTGGATTGTTAATTCTGTGGGGAGAGTCGGGATAGATAGTGAAGGAGCTCTTTGTTATGATTAGTAGACTGTGTCATTGTTATTACTCCCATGGATTAACTTGGGGTTTCCTTTCTATACAATAAGACTGAGATATATATAAGTACATGCTAGACTTATTATGTAAACTATAGATATTCCAGCGACCTGGCGTGTATCCACGACTAGACTGACACCTGTTGACTGTTGAGGTGTTAGCAAAGGGAGCTTTAAATGATGTCCCCACTACCTGTGGTTAGACCGCGAAATGTATAGCTGAGGGAAATTAATGTCTAAAGCAGACCGGGTAAAGGAGATTGTACCATGGGCTACTTTTTTACTGCTTCAAGGTCAATACAATGAACGCCAATTATTTTCAAGTGTGTGTGTGTGTGTGTATGTGTGTGATGCATTGAATTCCCTTCCTTATTTATCCTTGAGATGTTTCTTTCTCATGAAAGGCACGGTCAGGCATTTCATAACATGATATCTAAGAAGATTATGCCAGAATGAGAGAGGGGATTGGGTTTGGTGTGGAAAAGAGAAAGAATAATATGTAGTGACAGGGCAGTTTAACAGACCAAAGGTCACTTATGTCGTGGTGATCAGCTCTGCTCCACTGTTGACATGTCAGTTTTGCCCTTAACGTTAAGTGTCATGCCAGGGATTCAACGAGCCTCTCTTGGCCAACTTATCTTGTCTTCTTGACAAGTCTCTCAGTGATTCTATTACACTGAGTGGGTGAGGTACAACAAAATAGCATTTTACAACAGAATACCTAAGTAAACGACATTTCCATCTTGCAGAGGCAGCATGGCCGGCGAATTAGTGAGTTTGGAACACTGTTTGGAGAACCATATCCCTGAACAAGAACTGAAGGAGGTGAAGAGGATCCTGTATGGCCGAGAACATGTGTAAGGGGCAGGAAATATTTTTGTTGATGTGTGTATGTGTGTTGGTAATATTGTGTGTGCTGACAGAATGATGTATCAAGTGTTAGAGAGATCAGTAATGGAAAAAATTAGGTTTAGTGTATTCAATAAGCCTTGTGTGTGGGTTGTGAGTGACAAGTCTTGCTGATTTGGTGCAAAATATAATGATAAGAATTTTTTAAAGCATATTTTATTGTTGCAGGTTTCATTCCTCCGTTTTTATTTGCATTTGTTTAATTTCAGTCCCATTGAAATTCCTGAAGAGGCAAAAAAATTGTCCCAGCAGCACAACTTTGAGGTGAAAGGTTACCAGATCACAGCGAAGAAGGAGGAACTCTCTCCACCCAGGCAAGTGTGTTGTATAAGAAGACGATTCCTCATTATCACTGGTCACACTCGGCTGGGGTTTGTCCTTGGTATATTTTAAGTTTGTTTGATCCCAGTCATTGTTATTTATACATGTATGGATAGTGGTAGTTATTGCTGTATTTGTATAGTAACAGCCACATTGGAACTTTGCAGAGTGGTTCGCATAGGACTGGTGCAGAACTCCATTGTTGCCGAGACCACAGCACCTGTGGGAGTCCAGCGTTCAGCGCTGCACAACAAGATCTCCCGCATCACTGAAGCTGCTGCATTGTGTGGCGTTAATGTGCTGTGCTATCAAGAGGCTTGGAGTGAGTGTGGGAGCATCTTGGTGGAAACTTAATGATATGCTTTATGAATTTGTTTTGAACGGTGACCTTGTAATATGGTGTGTTCATTGTTAGTCTCCTCTCATAGCTGGTATGCATGATTGAATTTCTGATTGATTTTGGTTCTCTTCGGAATATATAAATGTGAAAGTATTCACCATGACTAGACAAACACATGTGCTTCTAAAATAATAAGTCGTTTCCAGCTCTTGTTGCTACTCATGTGTTGTATGATAATCAAGGTCCTAAGATAAGTGATGAATACTAATACATACCATCTAAGCATGCAGTACAGTATTTAAATTCCATTAGCAAGAAAATTTCTTTATTTTCAGCCATGCCCTTCGCTTTCTGTACACGAGAGAAACAGCCTTGGTGTGAATTTGCTGAGGATGCTGACTGTGGACCGACCACTCAGCTGTGCCAGGAGGTGAGTTGTCATAGTCACCATGTGTGTGCCAGCAGGTGCTGCCTGGGTTTCTGAGAGAGGAGCTGAGCATCTTAGTCTTTTATAATGAAATGAATGACCTGATCCATTATACTTTGGGGAGATTAAGTTACCAGCACTTGAAAGCTGTGTACCAGGTAAAACCCTCCTTTAAAGGATTCTATAATATGATAACAAACATTGTATTTAGGTTTGTTTTGCAAGAAAACAGTTTTGACATTAAAAATAGTGTTTTAGTGAGAGTTCACTGCATGTAATAAGCTAAATAATAAGAATTTACATCTTTCCTTGCAGCAATTTGTTCTGTGTTTCAAATTTTCATTCAACCATCTGTTTGTTTTTTGTTCCATTCATTCATCTTAGTTTGTTCCTTAGCTTTTCCCATCATCTCAGACGTGTTCCTATTGTTTTCCTGTCCAGCTGGCACAGAAGCACAATATGGTAATTGTGTCACCCATCCTTGAGCGAGACAGCATCCACGGGGACACCCTCTGGAACACTGCTGTGGTGATCAGCAACAATGGACATGTGTTGGGCAAGACACGCAAGAATCACATTCCTCGAGTGGGAGACTTTAACGAGTCTACCTACTACATGGAAGGAGACACTGGCCATGTTGTCTTCCAGGTGGGTAGGGTGGAGCTGGAGGGAGATTGTATGTATAATGGATGTCATTGAAATACAAGAATTATTCGAGCGAGTTGAAAGTCTTGCGCATGAAGTAATACTATACATGCAATTAGCAAGCTCAGGGGAACAGTAAAGAGAAAAAAAGTATAATGACATTGAAGTGACTGCTCTCAGTTATGGTTTTATTTGTTGCAAACTTACAACAGAGCTATTTTGTTCCTTACAGACACAGTTTGGTCGTCTTGCAGTCAACATCTGCTATGGACGCCACCACCCTCAGAACTGGATGATGTATGGTGTCAATGGTGCAGAAATAGTGTTCAATCCATCTGCCACTGTTGGAACTTTGAGGTGAGGAACTCATTGTTTCTGTTGCTTTGTGTTGATTGCATATGTGTGATTTACTTTCAGGTGTATGACTATTTTTACTCTTTGAGGGAAATGAGAAATGTGTGTTTAATGTGTAACTCCTGTTCATCCAGCAGCAACTAGGTATGAGATGTAACTGGAGGTGTTGTGGCCTCACTATCCTGGTGTGTGGTGTGTGGCTTGTGTATTACAGGGAACATGGAATCCCCTGAGCTGTACCTCATGAATGGCAGTGATTACATTGTCATAAGTGAGACACCAAAGAAAACTCACTAGCTCATGAATACTACATGCTACACATAATGGTTGTTGTGTGTGTGTTTTAGAGTTGACCCTGCTTTGCTTTCTTTGCATTCAAATGACATTTATGGGTGATGATAACTACAGTTTGGATGGGTGAGTCCATATTAAGTTGTGGTTTCCTTTGGACAGTGAGCCTTTGTGGGCCATTGAGGCAAGGAATGCAGCCATTGCTAACAGCTACTTTGCATGTGCCATTAATCGTGTTGGTACGGAGGTCTTCCCCAATGAGTTCACTTCTGCTGATGGCAAGCCAGCACACAAGGACTTTGGTCACTTCTATGGCTCATCATACGTAGCCGCCCCCGATGGCTCCCGTACCCCTGTGAGTATAATATGTCTGCCTGTATATACTTTCTGTCTTTGGGCTAGTCTTATATTGTTTTAGAATCTGTACTATTTTTGTGTAATTTATGTCTGTTTTATTTGTTATCTTCCCATACCATTCAGTATACACGATAACAAGAAAAGATATGAGAATTAGGAAGCAAGCAGTGAAGAAAAATAAAAAGTTGTCAAAAGTCTGTATTGTTCTTGGCATCTCATTGTCCAATCTTCTTCAAATTGCAGGGTTTGTCAAGGAACAAGGATGGACTTCTGGTTACTGAAGTAGACCTGAATCTGTGTCGTCAGGTCAAGGATCACTGGGGCTTCAGGGTAAGTGAAAAGAACTTGTGGTGTGTGTTTGCTGAGATCACATCATTATATATTCCTTTCGTTTCAATTCTGGATACACACACACACACACACACACACACACACACACACACTTCTTGTTCTTAGATGTATAGATATTTTCATGAAAGAATTCAGACTAATTTCAGATGGTACAGATTAAAATTAGTGTTTTTTTTCTTGAGCTTTGAATTTGTATTAGGCAAAAATACCTTACCTGGAAACCTGTGGCTAATGAATTGCTAGTTATAACAGTTTTCAGCCTTGTGGTGTTTGTGTCAGTTATTTTCTATGTATTGAGAGAGAGAGAGAGAGAGAGAGAGAGAGAGAGAGAGAGAGAGAGAGAGAGATGGGGTAGAGTGACTCATGGAAAATCTTAGTCTGTAACTTTGGATTAACACTTGTAAAAAGCAGAATTATCACATTTTGACTCCTAAGGAAAATTGAGCAGCCAAGCAGTATGTGAATGCCATCTTAGATCTGTCCTGCATTGCTAGAAAAATGGGCAGCAGAAATTAACACACTCCTCTGTCAAATGTGAACCTGTAATTACTAATGTTACTCTCCTGTACCAGTGAAATGACGTGTTGCATTGTCTCACAGATGACTCAACGCCTTGACCTTTATGCAAGTTCCCTCTCGGCAGCCATCATGCCCAACTACCAGCCGCCCATCATCAGGGACTCCTGCTAAGTGTTTAACAAACTCACCAGAATAACAACTCATTGATTAAGTTTTCTCATACACAATTTTCCTACTTATATATTGAAGTATTTTCTCACAGGCCACATGTGCCTTTTTGATGTGATTTGGTACTTAAGGTGCTGATACACACCAGAATAACAACTCATTGATTAAGTTTTCTTATACATAATTTTCTTACTTATATATTGAAGCATTTTCTTCTTATACATGCTTCATTAACTTTGCATACTTACTAATCTTGGTATTATATAATGAGTATTATGAAAGTGTTCTGTATAATTGATCAGAGATCTAAGATTTGTTTGCCATCAAGTTTGGCAGTTACCAGTTGGTGTTGAATGAATCTTCCTGAATGCAGAACTGACTTCAGAAAAGTTTAATCTATTTGGGTAAAATCCACAAATGGTGCTAGTGTAAGACAGTATTTCAACTTTGATATTGATGCCTTACAGTCTCCATACATATTTCTCCCTCCACATTACAATTACTGTCTCCCAGTGGTTTATTTGAATTGTGTTCCATTAGTCTCAGTTTGAGATATGATGTCACCCATGGATTAGCTCAGGGGACCATAATCTCATTACGAGCTGCTTGTCTCTCAGTAGGTGGCCGGCACAGGAACAGTAAAATGTGAGCTTTGATATATTGAAGGAATATATCAAGGAAGTCACAATCCAAATAATAAAAGATGATCTGCACCTCCATCTATACGGTGACATTCCTTATAAAGTACTTTGTTCATGTATTAACCCTTTCTGGGTTATCTATCATTCCAATATAGTAGTACACAGTAAACAGCCTCCAACACTACCATCTATTGGCACTGTCTCAACTGTTTAGTAGGTGCAGTATACTGAAGATCATGTAATTGAGGCCTCGTTTATATTCTAATAAGTTAAATTTGAGTTCCGAGATGACCAGAAGCTGGTGTGTTCATGTGACCTACGTAAACAATGGCATGTGTTCAGAGGTTAGAAATTATTGAGGCAGAAATGCTGATTGTCTCATTTAGTGAAAATAAAGTAAATATGGTTTTTAGTATGATTTTAAGAATATCTACCGTATAGTGTTTATCTTTGTTTTGATTCAAATAAATATGTTGATTCTATTTAGTAGTTTATGGTGTTATGTTATTGATCTGATTGTTGATTTAATCTCATAGTTTATTTACTTTATGGTCTTTACTTATTGAGTGTCTTCCTCAAAAATATTGAAAGATGTCAGTAATGAAAGCTCAACTTATAAAGTATAATAAAAGATATATTTTTGACTAAAGTTTTTAAGAGTAATTGATGTAATTTTGGACAATAAATTGAGTACTTCATTCAGAGTTTATAATGTAATAAGATACTTGCATGAGTGAGTTTTGCTTGAGACATGATACATGACTGGTGTGGAAGTTCTGTTCACATAATTGTGTGTGTGCGAGAGAGAATTTTTGGTTCTTTGGAAGTGAAAAGTAGATACAAATGAAATGTGAGTGAAGGGGTGTGAAAGTGCTTTAAGTAATCAACTCTCATTAGTAATATAGCAAACCGTGAAACAAAAGTCAATAAAACACGTGATCTTATCAGTGAGTGGTTTTGTTACTAGTGTCTTTCAAAATTATCATCAAAGTATCCATCTGGTAATTCCAGGGACGCCGAGCTGCAGCAGTCACTGCTGTCACAGGGCTAGAGTGAATCAGGCAGTGATGTGTGAATGGTGCGTGTGTGGTGTATTTAGCTTTGAAGGACTGCTCTGCTGCTAACTGTATGACAAGATGAAACAATGTCTCCTGTTATTACAACACCAATGGGAGTGTTACCATCATGGAGCAGCAGCAATACTACAACTGATGGCACTGAAAGGTAATAGTCTGTGCATATTTCTAGGCATTATTTCACCCAATTATTCTCAATTAGTTTGTTTTAATGAAGCGTTTTTGTTCTCACCAATCTTTAATTAAACATTTGATAACAACAACAACAACAACAATAATAATAATAATAATAATAATAATAATAATAATAATAATAATAATAATAATAATAATAATAATTTTATAACTGTTATCCTTTTGTCCTTTTAATGTAGCCTACTAATTAAACAAACATTCTACTTTTAAACTTTTTGAACGATAGATACCACAATTTTTGTAGATATATCTTTCATATTTTTAAAAGACAACCAGTTTATTGCACGGCGTAAGATACCTATTGTTAAAGAACAGCGAGACTTAAATTGAGTAGGTAGAGAGAACACACTGAGAGGCCGAAATGGAAGAGCTGATGTCACGTGGTGTGTGTATGTGTGTGTGTGTGGCGCTCTGCTGGACATGCACGCCGCCCTCGCGAGTGAAACATTTGTCCTTATTGTGCAGCAGTGCGTGGGTTGCTGTGGCTGTGACCATTGTGTGAGGTGTGGCCTGCTGGAGGTGTGGAGCAGGGGAGAGGAAGGAAGGACTGGCTGGCTGACTGACTGGTGAGTACTCCATTTTACTTACCTTCGGCCATTGTTTGGATAGAATTGGGCTGTGACTCAAGCAGGCTAACCACTCACCACCACCCAGTCTGCTTTTATTTATGCATTGCTGTCATGTTTAGGGTGTACTTGTCGTGATGATTTGCTTGCAGGGGCAGTAGTAGGCTTGATAACCTTCTATATACAGTATTAATTCTATGCCACGTGTTGGAATGGCGACTTACTGCAACTTCTATTTTGTCTTATTTTTCATTTATCAAGATCAGTTGGTGTGCAGTGTCAGCCTGTGAAGTGATACAGGTTTGACAGATACTGACCAAACCAAGGATTCTAATTATAGTATCCTTGGACCAAACGTGTATCTAGTGTTGGTAACGTTTATTAGGCTTTCTTTCATCTCGTTGTCTTAGTAGTAGTACCGCGACGCCCCGTGAATAGGCTACTATGAATGCCATGCTTTTATTATGGTAGGAAAGAAAGAAAGAAAAAAAAAAAAAACTGGATAAAGGCGACAAGAAGAAGGAAGAAAGAAAGAAAGAAAGAAAGAAAGATAAGCAATAATGTCCAGTATTTATCAGTTTCGGTGCATGGGGGGAGAGTTAGCCTGAAGAAAGGGATTGAAACATTTTCTTGGGGGATTTGGTGTAACTTTATTATCAAGTCACCACCGAGATCTTTTTTTTGTCTTGATTCACTGCCATCTCAAAGCATTCTATTAATTAAAGACTTCAATATACTCTTTTTTTATTATATTTTCTATCTTTCTTGCCAATTTCTTTGTTAAGATTTCGCTGTTTTAGGACTGTGTTGTGGTGTACATCGCAGTGGAGGAGTTAAGTGATTCCAAGTTGTTATTTCTTGTTGAGGTTATGGTGATGCTATTCTACTTCTTCACCAGAATTATAGTATTGAACAACGTTGGCGTGGGTTAGCATTTTATGTATCCAATTAAGCTTTCCTCCATGTGGTTAAAGGCTCTGGAGACGCAGGTAGCAGCACTGTAGGAGTAGGTCTAACCCCACGCTGCTGCGGCTGTATCAGTTTCCTAAAGCCCCCAGCAGCTCAGTAACAGTACAAAACTAAAGCTGCCAGGTCGGCCCCGCAGGTTTGTTTTCAAGGTCACCCAAGAATCTCAACAGCACAGTTCAGTGAAAACTTTGAGCAAACCAAGGCGGCAGTGGAGCTGTGAGTGACTGCAGGAATTCCCAGGGCTTAGACTAGATATCAGATAGATTATGTGTGGCTGATGAATAACTAATAGGTGTACAGTGACTCTCTCTCTCTCTCTCTCTCTCTCTCTCTCTCTCTCTCTCTCTCTCTCTCTCTCTCTCTCTCGTCTCTCTCTCTCTCTCTCTCTCTCTCTCTCTCTCTCTCTCTCTCTCTCTCTCTCTCTCTCTCTCTCTCTCTCTCTCTCTCTCTCTCTCTCATATTTTTCTCCGTCTTCCTCCTCTCTTCATTCTCATCCATTATTCTATTCATATTTCTATATTCTCTCCCTTGTCTAATCTAGTGCCTATCTTCTGTTCTTCTTCATTCTTCTTCCTGGAAAAAAGACCAACGATTAGGAAAAATAACAAGAGACCACTACATAATCATTATCCACCAAGAGAGAGAGAGAGAGAGAGAGAGAGAGAGAGAGAGAGAGAGAGAGAGAGAGAGAGTGTGTGTGTGTGTGTGTGTGTGTGTGTGTGTGTGTACATAGGCTACACTACCTCTCCCCATAATGTTGGCCAGTAATCGTCGTAGCATCATCGTCTTTGAGCCCTGTTCCCATAGTAACGTAGCCCGCGTCCGAATGTATGGCTTGGGCTCACTGACTTTGGCTTGGCTCTGGGGTATGGGACGCTGCTACTGACGGGGCGCTGACGGGGAGGGAGAGACATGTGGCAGGGATGCAAGTGCTGGGTTAGGTTGTACTGGTGACGATTAACAGTGAAGTATTGGTGGTGATAAGTGAGGCTGCCTTGTACTTTGTTTTATTTTTCTTCCTTCAAATAAGAAAGAGAGAAAAAAAGGTGATTTATTTTACTAGTATGTGAAAATGCTTTTAACGTTGCTATGGTAATGTGTGATTGGTTTAGTATAGTGTGTGTGTGTGTGTGTGTGTGTGTGTGTTGTGCAGTTTTTTAATAGCGATTGTAAGATGTCATAGTCGGGTCACTGTAAACTGACCGGTTTGGTGATTTTTTTTCACAGCTATGGTCTTCCACTGCTGTTAGTTGTCATATCTCCACAGTTCACTGGCCAGCTACAACTGCA
>CM035187.1:1721467-1728967 GCA_020233015.1 Callinectes sapidus | reverse complement strand
CCTTGTACAACACTAACGGTGTATCTGCCAATGTTTTCAGCTCAATATTGGTCTATTTGTCAGCCAAACACGGGAGCACCTTATCTACACCTTTTTTTTTTTTTATCTCAAACTAATAATGTCACCGACTCCAATGATCCTAAATATAATAAAAAAGATTAAAAAGAAAACATGATCATGCAAAATCTTCCTTCCTCTCTCTCGCTCTCCAGTATTTTATTCCCATAAATCTTTCAAAAATACAATAAAACGTTGTTATGTATATGACTGTGTGTGTGTGTGTGTGTGTGTGTGTGTGTGTGTGTGTGTGTGTGTGTGTGTGTGTGTGTGTGTGTGTGTGTGTGTGTGTGTGTGTGTGTGTGAGTGTGAGTGTGAGTGTGTGTGTGTGTGTGTGTGTAATTACGTAGTACGTACGAGCATAAAATATACACTTGGCAACGGAGCCAGGCACAGTCAGCACATGATGAGCTCTGATCCATTGTCTACAGATGAAAGTGCTCCTCCCTACATTTGCTTCCATGCCCTCACTGCCCCCAGTGTGCTGAATGGGATAATGCACAGTGTTCACCTTATCTTAGGACACAACTCTTGAACATTGCCTCCTTGCTACCCATTCCAGTGCAGCAGCAGCAGCAGGCTGGCGGCAGGAACAGCTTCATCTCAACCCGAGGACATCTTCCAGTGATGGAGTGGTAGTGTGTACAGTAGAACTGTGTACTGGCGTTGATGTTGTCCAGGGTGATAATCTCAAACACACAGTAAGGCGTAGGTCTTTATTATGAATGCTACAGTAATTACCATAAAGAAGGCATGTGACAAGTCTGCTTTACTGTGAAACAAAAACCAATTTATTCACTGCCATGATGAGTGTTGAGTGGGGTTGCAGGATGGATACGGTCGCAGGGTGAGTGGCAGGATTGCCACGCGGTCCGGGTCAGGCAATTCATTCCAGCACCAGTCGCCCGCTAATCATGATTAGTCGAGCGCTGTACGGCGGCATCGCGGACATTAGTTTCTCGAATGAGGGAAGGGTCGCGTCAGGGAGTGCTTTGGAGGCAGCGCTCCTGTACGACCCTCAGGCAGGAGGCCAGGCAGCGGGACGGGGCGCGCTGCAGGCCGCAATTGAACATCACGGCGCCCGCGGTAAGGTTGTGGCCTAATGAAAGGCGGGGGCCTGGGATCAGGGTGTGGCCTTTGGAAATCGGGAATGTTGGGTCGAGGTGGGCTGGTAGCCAAGGCCGCGCATATCCCTGAAATATATATACATCATGTCAGCCTGACAATGTCCCTTGATCACCCATCAGTGACTGGCATGAGGCGAAGGCTGAGGGTGGCAAGACATCCATGAGTGATAAACAATATTATTCACTTTCATGCAGAGACAGAAACTCACCCAGGAGGAGCAGGAAAGCCACTTTCATGATGCTGATGGTGTCTGTTGCTGCTGCTGCTGCTGTGATTGTTGTACTCTTCAGTGGCATGCAGCGTTCCTTATATACTGTAATCTCACCTCTCAACCGCCATGATTTCAGCCCAAACCTGGCCACGCATCAAGGCAAGGACGAGACGAAATTGTGCTTAGTAATTCTTCCCGCTAATCATGCATCAACAGATTCGGAAAAACGGAAGGAGCGGAGCGGTGATAAGAGCAGCACAAGGTAGACCCCACACCACAAACTAAGAACAATACATTCACTTGACAAAGATCAACGGAGAGCAACACTGTCAGCGCTCCGATTCTGACACTCTAGACTAAATTGTTTAATATAAAAAGATAAACAAAAGGATAAATCAATAGAATGTGTGTGTGTGTGTGTGTGTGTGTGTGTGTGTGTGTGTGTGTGTGTGTGAGGGAGGAAGGGAGGGAGGTGGAGAACAAATGATGTAAGGGGAGTGTTTACAGAGTACACAGCCCAAGGCAAGCTCCAGCCTCTCCTGCCCCTCCTCCCGTGCCTCCCTCACCCTCGCTGGAGTGGTCTGTATCGCGTTACTACATCCAACACCCCTGACAGCACACAGACTTAGCCGAACACCCTTGAAACTGACTGAAGGGGGAACTGAAGGAGGAGTGCACGAAGGGGAATTAAGCTGAAGGAAAAAGAAGAGAGAGAGAGAGAGAGAAAATATGCAACATCCACTTATAAAAGATGCGGGAGGAAAAAATTAAAAAACTAAATACAGAAAGAGTATGAAAATTATAACGATAGTAATAAAAAGAAAGAAGACAAAAAATAACAAAAATAACGTAATTTCTTGTAATTGAAAAGAAAGATGAAGAAAAAAAGAAAGCTAAAGAGAAAGCTTGTTCGACGAGAAAGGCTCTAAAGAGAAAGCGTTGACAATAAAAGAAGATGTGTCGTGTGCATATCAATAAAACACAAAGTACAAAACAAAAAATATATACAAATAAAGCTGTTTTTTGCAAATCAACAAAACACAAATTAGAAATGAAATAAAAAAAAAAACACAAATGCAATCTTAAAATCACCACAACTTCAAAACAAAGCTGTGTGTCATGTACAAATCAACAAAACACACTAACTATTAAACAAAACTAGACAAATTAGTGAGCTATTTCATTTTCCCTGCTTGCGCAAGTTGCCCTTAGCCACCTTTTTCCCCGCCTCTTACATAAAAAAATAGTAATAATGAATACAAAAAAGCTAAATAAGACCAGAACATCGATAGCCCTCGTCAACAGTCACCACAACAACGGTAAAGATGGATCGCGGAGTGTAAACAAACCCTCAGGAGTGTTGGCAAAGACTGACTGACTGACGGGAGACCTACTGATGTCAACGAACTCTTCCCCTGCCATTACATGAAAGTACATGATGTAGCCAGATTTATTCATTTCTGTTTTCTTATCTTGTTTTGCTTATGTCGAAATGTAAATAGGATGAGAAGACGAAAGGAGGTGATAAATGATCGTCTCTCTCTCTCTCTCTCTCTCTCTCTCTCTCTCTCTCTCTCTCTCTCTCTCTCTCTCTCTCTCTCTCTCCAGGAAATAAGAAAAAGAAATAAAAAATAACAGTTAAAATCAATCCAATTTTTTTGTATTCAAGAGAAATCAGGAAATTCATCATTGTATCACCTTTTTCTTTCTTACTTTCTCTCTCTCTCTCTCTCTCTCTCTCTCTCTCTCTCTCTCTCTCTCTCTCTCTCTCTCGCCCATCTTATAAACAAATGAAGCTAACCATACATAAATTCATATCCTTCAAGACACATTATTCGCCCCAGTTGTTTATTCTCCGGCAGATGAAAGCAGCTGGTGAGTTGTGAGGAGTCATGGCGAAGGATGGCGAGATCAGTGCGTTTCGTAGAGTCCTTTCAGCTTATGCGCACACACCACACACACCTTCTTCGTTCACAAGCAAGAAGAACCAATTGACACAGGTATATTAGGTGGTGTTTGTGATGCAGAGTCTGTGTGTAGAAAGGTTGCATGTACGTACACTCCCCCGTTTTCTTTCTCTTCTGTGTATGTTTTCGTTGAGATACGAGTAAGAAAACTTGTGGTTCTCTGTCCCTCTTCCTTCCTTTCTTCTGCGTCGTCGCCTATAGCCAAGGTTCCTATACAAGGTCTCTCTCTCTCTCTCTCTCTCTCTCTCTCTCTCTCTCTCTCTCCCTTCCGCGGTTTTCTTGGAAGGTGAAGACGCGTTTCCAGGAAAATACCACCGACTCCATTGTCTTTCTGTTGATGGACGGAGAAAAAAAGCGACGGAAACCAAACACTAGACACATTACAAGGAACGGCTCGGCAGGAGGGCGGTGTGTACGTACTTGCTGTGTCATGGTCTCAGCAGGTTTTATTTATTTTTTTTCCTCTGGACCAACAGGACTAAGCTCCACCACCCGACAACAGTCTCCAGGCAGTGTTGGGCTCATGCAAACAGCGTCACTTTGGCAATCCTCACTAAGTTGGGTTTTCTCCAAAGGAAATCGTGATGTACCACTGTGCTTTCTTCTCTTCTTCGCTCTTTTTTTTTTTTATTTTCTCTCCAACACAAAACATTTTCTCTTTGAACATCTGACGAAGGAGTTTTAGTATTTCCCCAAATGTTCATTTAGGATTTAAAGTCCTTTGAAATTATCTAATAATCACGTACGTTAATTCAAATTTCAAAGCAGTGTGAAGAACGAACACCATAAGGGCGGGAGAGAGAAAAAATAGAATAAAATTTCCTTCACTGTCTGAGAGGCATTAGTATTGAAATATTAGCGCACCCTACGACCCGCCTTCCCCGTCCTCCCCTCCCCTCCCCTCCCCTCCCCCACCAGCCTGTATGGTGAAAGATGCGGCCTCACAGTTCCGCCTGCAGAGTAACAAATACTGCACATTAACAACACTGAAGCCTCTCATGCAATCTTCGCCCTTCTCATGTATGATTAAATAGCCTGATGCAACTCCACAAATGATATGACTTCGAAAGACAACTGGAATGTATGATTAAATAGTCTGATGCAACTCCACAAATTATATGACTTCGAAAGACAACTGGAATGTATGATTAACTATCTGATGCAACTCCACAAATGATATGACTTCGAAAGACAACAGGAATGCCACAGTAGGCAGCCAATCAGTTATTCTAAGTCACCTCAGCCAAGCAGCCAATCAATTAATCCGAAAATAATTACTAGGAAAAAAAGAAAGAGAAAGAAAAACATTTATAGCCTGTGTGTGTTAGTGGCGCCACCATGACACACCAGAGAGAGAGAGAGAGAAGGGAGGCCAACACTTGCTGGATTGTTTGCCTTAAACTTGAACATTTCCAGAACCTGGCGGGAAAGTCAGTTAAGAGTCGCCTTATGGGAACCGAGAGAGTTAATTCCTTGACGCTGCGGACAGAAAAGTGCCCAAATTATGATAAAAGAGAAGAAGAAGAAGAAGAAGAAGAAGAAGAAGAAGAAGAAGAAGAAGAAGAAGAAGAAGAAGAAGAAGAAGAAGAAGAAGAAGAAGAAAAGAAGGAGGAGGAGGAGGAGGAGGAGGAGGGCCACTCGTGTAAACTGAAAGGACTCAGCAAAGAGGGAAAGCCAGGAGGAGTGGATCGAAAGTAGCAGTGGAAGGTATAAATACAGAAGAGTGAAGGTAAGACATGTACAGTCCGCCACGTGAATTGATTCCAGTAAGTTGCATTGTCGCATTGTCACAAGTCCGGGTTTGAAAGATGGCTGGCGGCGGTGCACTGGCCTTCCTTCTCCTCCCCCTCCTCCTTGGTGAGTTGCTCTGGTAATCTTTATTCAAGAGGGAATTTTCAAGACATTTGTCCCTGACTCTTTTGAATTTTAAGGGGACTGGTAAATTAGTGGGCTTTTTATTGTCATTGTTTATAGTGATCTTGGCCACCATTGCACTCCTACATTAAAAAATATCAACTTCAACCTTGGGTCTTGATTCTTAGTTTCCTATGTCTTATTTTGACTACTTTTGACAGACTTTTGACAGAATTTACTGGTGTTTTCAAGGAATTCTCTCAGTTGTGTTGATAATTTTACAGGGGAGGATTGGGCATCCACTCGGGGTAACGGTTCCCAAATAGGTGGACTTTCAGATAGCAGGTCTCCATTAGGCGGTCTCCTTTAGCCCATAAATTCCGCTAACTATAAGACACCTTGAAAGACCATTTTACGCTCTACCTCTTCCCTCTGACTAGTGAGTGACGCATGTTCTGCTTCACACCCTCAGGAGCCTCCACCGCCCTCCCAGTGAGAGATCTTGACAGCTTAGTGCCCGGCAGGCCAGTCCATCACGGGGTTCCCGGAGTACAGGCCTTCAGCGGAGCCAGCCCGTCCAGCCCCCCAGGCCCACAGACCAAACCCCTCCCGCGCCCGCCTCAAGACCCCCAGACTGACCCCACCCCTCCCCCAGGCCACACCAGCAGACCACACGTCCAGCCCACCCCTCCCCCAGGCCACACCAGCAGACCACACGTCCAGCCCACCCCTCCCCCAGGCCACACCAGCAGACCACACGTCCAGCCCACCCCTCCCCCAGGCCACACCAGCAGACCACACGTGCAGCCCACCCCTCCCCCAGGCCACACCCCCACAGAGGTCCTCCCAGCATCAGTCCCAGGGGTCGAGTGAAGGTGTTAGCGTCATGAGGTAGTGTAGTCCAGGTGTGGTTTGTGGGTTCCTCTCCCCTGGTCAAGCTAGCCACGTCAGGCAGCGAGGCAAACAGTGGTGTGGTGGTATGAGTAAGTATGTACGTGTATGAGTGGCAGTGGTGATAATAAAGGGAAATCTTTTATTGGTTTATTCATTTGGTGGAAGTCTGGCTCGTACTGATCCTATTCCAGCAACACGATAAGCTAGTATTGTCTAATAATAATAATAATAATAATAATAATAATAAAAATAATAGGTAATAATAATAATAATAATACAACTGGCTAATACTACTGCTACATGTCACATCACAAGTCGCGATCTCTGTCTGTCTCATGAATGTCGAAAAGCGAAGCAAAACAATCCAAGATAATGAAATAAGGAACAGGAAATTCAGATTATGGTGTTGACGTATCTACCCACGACGCCCCAGTACCCCCTCCCCCCCCCAAGGGTGCAGGAAGGAAAAGTAAGTGTGGTACACATCCGTCCCTACAACAAACAGTCAATAGACGTGAAGGTTGACGTGGATACAAGTGACCTGATGTCTAACGTCTAGTCCAGTTATGTTAGTTGAAATAAGCCACAGAAAGCAGAATTGGTCATAAAGCCACATGAAGTCTGGGGGAAATTATAACAATGGACAGACGTATATCCTTTCCATATATATATATATATATATATATATATATATCTATATATCTACTTATATATACTATTATATATATATCTATATAGATATATATAATAATTAATTATATCTATAGAGATATCCCTAAAACAAAGTAAAACAAAATAATTTCCTAATCCAAACGTCCTACGCTGAACAGCACCAAAAGATATGCGGCGCAGAAGTGCTCCTCAGAGACACACCTCCCCAGCACACCAGGAAGTCTCATCATCAGCATTCAGCGAGTACAGCAGAGGAAACACAACCTTCCATGCATCCTGAACCACCGCAATGTGACCTCTTCCCTGACACTGAGTGAGTGAGTGGCCATCACACATTACACATCCACACAAACAATGGTAAACAATAAGAAAATTGTATAATCTTCCACACGTCAACACAAGCAATTGTTAGAAAGTAGTAAGAATGCTGTGTTTCTTACGTGGACCGTGGAAATATGGTATGAAATATTAATCAGGGTTTCAAATTCTGGAGTGGCAATGTTGTGTTTGGTAAGTGACGGCTATATCACGGCTACAGACTGCCACTCACTTGTTAACCTTAATTAGTAAGCTGTGCAATATCAGCTGCTGCTGGTTTCCTAAACATTGACTGTTCGAACTGAGAGAGAGAGAGAGAGAGAGAGAGAGAGAGAGAGAGAGAGAGAGAGAGAGAGAGAGAGAGAGAGAGAGAGAGAGAGAGAGAGAGTTGTGTGTGTG
>CM035187.1:1705668-1721036 GCA_020233015.1 Callinectes sapidus | reverse complement strand
TTATTATTATTATTATTATTATTATTATTATTATTATTATTATCATCATCATCATCATCATCATCATCATCACCATCATAATTATCATTATCATTATCATCATCATCATAATTCAATGATTATCATTTTTCTTAATCTTATCATTATTTTCTATCATTGCTCTCTTTTTTTTTATTATTTTTTCCTTTCGTTCGTTGGCCTTCGGTGTGACACCTACGTACATATGTACTTCAATCAATGTTCTATATTAGTCCCTAAAAAGCAGCAGCTCAATGGAATAATGGCATACTATATAGATGTAAGAATGTTAACTTGTATTATATTATAAGGCCAATAAGCACATGAATCTCTCTCTCTCTCTCTCTCTCTCTCTCTCTCTCTCTCTCTCTCTCTCTCTCTCTCTCTCTCTCTCTCTCTCTTCATTGAAAATACAAATAAGCAAAAGTTAAAACAGTTCAAATGAAAACAGATGCGTCTTGCATGTATAAATTGAGTAACAATCCGTGAAAGTACAATGAATTAAAGAAAACTCATAACACTCCAATCAGTTTAAAATATATAAAAAAAGAACATATAAGTATGAATAGATTAGGAAGAGTTTAGAAAAAAAATAGTGTTAAAGAGAAATCACATTTTCGAGGTTTATCTTTAATGAGTCAAAGTAACAACACAAGGCACGAGAACTCCTTGCCAAGCTGAACCACTTGACAGGGGACAACCACCCTTCCTGACACCCTTCCCCTGCTCTGATGGCGGCAGCGTAGCGAGGGGGGTGGCTCTGGTGTCATGAGGCGGCAGTCAGGTTGTTTAGGGATCGGAGATAGAGGCAGGCAGCGTCTGGACAGGAACATGGCTCTGAGGAGGTGTGGGTGAAATATGGGGGCGCTCATGTGGTGGACGGTCAAAAGGTCTTGTTTCTTTCTTGGGAGAACCTGGCAGCTCTGCGGGAAGTGTCTGGACGGGGACATTACCCTTGGGAGGCACGGGTGATAATTGAGGTTTTGCATTGGGTCTGGTTAATTCACTTGCAGGAGGCACCTCACCTTCACGCCTCTCTGGCAGTTTCTCAGGCAGTGTCTGGACGGGGACATTACCCTTGGGAGGCACGGGTGATACTTGAGGTCTTGCATTGGATGGACGCGAGAATGGTCTGGTTAATTCACTTGCAGGAGGAATCTCGCCTTCACGCCTCTCTGGCAGCTCTGCAGGTAGCGTCTGGACGGGGACATTACCCTTGGGAGGCACGGGTGATACTTGAGGTCTTGCATTGGATGGACGCGAGAATGGTCTGGTTAATTCACTTGCAGGAGGAATCTCGCCTTCACGCCTCTCTGGCAGTTTCTCAGGCAGTGTCTGGACGGGGACATTACCCTTGGGAGGCACGGGTGATACTTGAGGTCTTGCATTGGATGGACGCGAGAATGGTCTGGTTAATTCACTTGCAGGAGGAATCTCGCCTTCACGCCTCTCTGGCAGCTCAGGCAGTGTCTGGACGGGGACATTACCCTTGGGAGGCACGGGTGATACTTGAGGTCTTGCATTGGATGGACGCGAGAATGGTCTGGTTAATTCACTTGCAGGAGGAATCTCGCCTTCACGCCTCTCTGGCAGTTTCTCAGGCAGTGTCTGGACGGGAGCACGTTCAGGCACCAGAGCAGGTAGGGTCTGGACGCCCTGATGGCCTGGTGGAGGCACCGGGGATATAAATGGGCCGTTGTTGACTGGTTTGGGGGCAGGTTTCGTCTCACGATGATTATGCTGCGGTGAACGTCGGAAGCGATGACCTCGATTGGAGTAGGGCCTGTGAGCGCCAAGTGGCATGATTCCAGGGTGAGTGTTGTGAATAGGACGGCCGGGGACATACTGGCTCAGGTCGCGGTCACCAAGGGCCACACCCGCTGCTGTAAAGGAGAAGACGTGGCTTAGTAACAATCATTGTTCATGGTGTTTGTGTAAAGCACCTTGTCATTCTGAATATAAGCTCAACTGAATGTTGGACAGTGGAATGATGCACTGTGTGTTAGTGACTGAACAACTGAACCGAGGAATGGAGCAGCTCACAGCCTCCAAGCACTCACCCAGCACCAGCAGCAGCAACGGCGCCACCTTCAGCATCTTGTTATCTGTCTTGGACTTGTGGGCTCAGTGCGGGATGTAGTCTCCTCCAGCCTCCTTTTATAGCGGCCGTGGCTGCTTCCACCCCCCCCCCCCCCCCCCCCCCCCCCCCGCCGGCAGAACTTCCCGTCATCCTTCCAGGGATGCCACTTCACCCTCACCGCCACATCGCCACGACTATCTCTTACTGATATTTGATCTTCTGGGCCAATCCACCACATGTTAAAGCCATCGTTAAACAATGCCAGTAAACACGTGGCACTTACTCACAGTTCTTCCTACGCTCCTGCCTCGCGCAGCCTGCACGTACCGTAATTCAATACGAACGCCACAAGATAGATGGATTGATGCTTGTCATGCACATACAATGGACATACATACTTCAGACTCCTTCACAGCTCATAGCAAAGAGCGCATTGAGACGCTATTTCCCACCCCCTTCACATGCAGAGAGAGAGAGAGAGAGAGAGAGAGAGAGAGAGTTATTGTAATGGGGGCATTCCTTGCCTTTCTTCGACCTTCACAGCTACGAGACAAGGAGTGTTTAGTCATACAAACGTCAAAGAGTCTGCAGCCTAGCTAGACCTTTCCTCGAACTCTGACGTAGGAAGGAAGGTTACCAACGTCATTACCTCTGCTTTGTTTGTTGACGTACACCTGTTAATGACGGGGCCGCGTCCCTCCTGGTTACAGCCCTGAAATGAGCCACTGCGCACGGCATGACTGTCTTGGGCATGGGCAGCTCCGGCCTCTATTTGTTCTCTCAATATTGACACTCCCCACTCCCTCCCTCCCTCCCTTCCACCTGGTCCGCTCCCACTTCTTTCCAGTGTGGTTTGGGGAAAACCGTCCCCCCCTCTGTATTACCTGATCCCTCCCACCCCCTCCCCTGCTCTCCAAGACGTGCTCTGAATCGCAGCACCGTCCATCACCCAAGGGCTACAATTAAATCCACGGGGAATATATTCTTGAACATAAATACATACATACATACATACACGCTGTTTTATTCCCATTACTTGCACGTTGTAGTGGAGGATGAGGGACAAACTATGACAATTTTTACAAACATTTTTATTTCCTCTTTCGCTCAGAACTGAATTAATTGCCCAGAAAGATAAAGCATGATTATAAAAAGAACATAATAAAATAAATAATAAATAAATAACAAAGGTTAGCATGATAATGGTGGGGGTTGTAAGTATGTACATGAAGACAGTGCATGATGCAGCTGGATGCAGAGTTACCTTTGGCTTGTAATGACAGGGTGAGCAAGAAATTTTGTTCACGGGTGATGTTCTATTGCTAGCTAAGAACTTAAGTCTCTAAGGGCAGCCATACTAACACCAATGATCGTGTGTGTGTGTGTGTGTGTGTGTGTGTGTGAATGGGGAGCACAGGTATCCCTGAGTCACCACAGAGGTTCAGGCTGCGTAGATGCTAAGGTGTGGGGACAGCCTGAGGTGGATGTCTGTGGTCACCTGTGCATCATTACCAAACCATACCAAGGCAGCAGTCCTGCCAGCAAGCCAAGCCAACAGTGCGTGCCAAGGGATTAGTATTCCTGGCAACACTCATGGCCATTAATCCCAAGGCAAATGCTTGAGACAACACAGCCTCCCTTGCTGCTGAGGGCACCACCATGCCAGGCTATGGACTGGAGAGCAGCCAGGTTTAGTTTTTCAAGAAAGGGTGGTTTTCAAGATTCTGAACCACGTTGTCCTCTTCAAAGATCTTCTCCAGCTCCTGCTCAAAGATGCGGCCAACACGAGCCACATCCAAGGCATTGAGCACCTTTTGGGAAAAACAGCACACATTAGCTGGTGGGGCAGTGCAGTGTCCTCATTCCCAGTGTTGGCACCATCCTGTATCATGCAGTTTTTTCAGGTTTATGTGTGTGGTTTCCTTAGTCTATCAGGGCTATGACAATCCCTCCTCATGAAGGACTTGGTATTTTAAAAGCCGTCAACCCAAGTGGAAGCCTTTCCTACCCTCAGACTATGGCCAAGATTCGACTCTGGGCAGCTGAGGATCCCATGGCTGCCAAGGTGACTCTTATCATCTATATGAGTAACTATAACAAATGAAGATTCTAATTCTAAAGAATTCAAGTCATGCGGAAATGTTATAATAATGAAGTGCTGCAGGCTGTCAGGAGTCCCAGAGAGGCTCGTCAAATAAAACAGGTGATTCATACGCCAAAGAGAAAGTAGTGTTTGGAAAGAGAAAGGTCGAGGTTCTGCTGCTGCGGCTTCTCATCAAGGAGTGCTACAGGAAAGTGGTACCAGAGAGACACATAGATAGACATGCCTTACCAGAGAACTCCAATGAAAAATTAAGCAGTCTTATTCCATCTACATACGAAGCACAAATGTAGAAATAAAAGCATTCCTCCACAACAACTCAACAAGATGAGATCAAGCTCACAAATAAAGCAGTCATAATAAAATACACAAATAATAAAAGAGTACAGACAACATTAATAATGCAAAAAAAAGACAGAAGCATGTCAAGTACAACTCAAACTCTTCCACCTTCTCTCCACAACAAGGCAGCAAAAGTATAAAAAATAACATAGAAACTTCTAAATCACTTTCCTGTACATAGTGACTAAAATATCCTTCCCCATCCCATAGTTCCTCACCATAACAAACAGACAGACACTCACCTCGTCCTGGGCGGCCATCACCACCTCAGGCTCCAGGGGCAGGTCCAGGCGGGCCACGGTGATCTCTGAGGGGCCGCCCATGGTCACGCTGTTCAGCTTGATGAGCTTCCGGCCACGGCCCTGAAGAGAGAGACACACGCCACACATCACACATGCTCATACACGCCACACAAGAAATTAATAAATAGATAAAAAATTAACAATAAAAGAAAAAGCACTAAATACAAATAAAAATAAACCTAGTATGCAAATTAACTAATGGTGACTAATAACAATAATAATGATGATGACAATAATAATAATAATAATAATAATAATAATAATAATAATAATAATAATAATAATAATAATAATAATAATAATAATGATAATAACAATAATAATAAAAATAATAATAATGAGAGATAGAGAGCTTCATATACACTACAATAAACTCAAGCATAAACAACTTATCATTTACATATCTCTTTATCATCTATAAGTCTGTTTCTGTAGGTCTTCCCATAACATTTCCTCTAAACTTTTGTGCAATATATTCTTGGCGTGTGAATCCTACTTATCCATCTCCAGTACAGTCTTTTAGGTTTCCTCCAGGACTGTGCTGTAAGAGAATGACCTCGGCACATAATCTTTCATCTCTCCCAATCTAAACACTTCATATTTTCCTTCCTAATTGAAGCCTTCCCTTTCCATTAACATCACTTTCACTTGTGTGTTCATCATTCTCCTTCCACTCTGTCCTTTCACCTTCAACCTTCCTCTCTCACTAGTTATGGTCAGCTCCAAACATTACAGAAACAACAGTGAGGGAATAGTGTAAATGTGCGGCAAACTGTACACATGAGGTGCTGTCGCTGGGGACTTTACTATGTCAGGACTCACCAAAGTTTGATTGAAGTGAAGTCAGTTTGATATTCTGCCCTGACACTTGTACCCTTAATCCCTTCAGTACTATGACACATTTTCATATATATTCTTCTCACTATTTCATGATTTTATACAACTCAAGAAATTCATGTAGGAATTAGAATAGTGAAGACTCTGGCCATTAATCTTCAGACCTCCGTAGAGCTTTCCTAATGGCAATAAAATCACTTATTCATACCAAAAGCTGAAAGTAAAAATGTGTCGAAGTAATGATTGGGATTATCTCACTAATTTATAACTTTCACAAACTATCTAACTCTTCACTCTCTCAATGACCAAAATACTTCAATGCATTTCCATCCACATGACTACTTTTCTAATATATCTGAAGGGAGTTGGTAGGCTATAACAGTCTTCATAATGATAATGGTGTCTAGCAGAATAGTTAGGAAACACAGCTGCACCCTCAGTCTATAGAAATCTTTAGTATACTTAACTTGAAGCTGATCTGGTAATGACCTGCAAAATCAAAGCCCATGAAAAGTTGCTCCAATGAATACCACCCAGTCAGCTACTCCCAGCCTGCATCTCCCCAGCACCAAGTGACCACCACACTCACCTTAGACCTCACTTTGAACTGCATGTCTGCCTCCAACACTGTGGACACCTGAGATTTGGTGAGAGCACGTGCTGCATTAGCCAGCTGCACAAACATAGGCCCAACCTGAACCTTGGCATTCACCTGCATGGTAGAAAAACATCAATTAGAGAAGGAACATCAAATTCCTAAAACTACATAAATATCTATTGTGATTCTTCCAAAACTAAAATATTTGTTGTTAATTCTTCACTTCTTCCAGCTCCTCCTCCTCCGGTCACCACTCGCCACTTACCAACAAGGCCTTTGCTGTGTTCTCAATGGTGACATCCCCAACACGGCTGAGAGTTGAGAAACCAGTGATGCGAGCATTGCTGGACGAAAGCTCGTCGGGTGATGGATAAACGAGGCCAGGACTGTGTGTGTGGAAGCCAGGTAAAGCTCACACACAAAGTACACAGTTAACAGAACACTCAAGTACTCTTTACTATAGCTGCCCTGCATTTCATTTTGTCTAAGGCATTCTATCTTTTCTACTCTTTACTATGACAGCCCTATATTTTGTTTTCCTCATGCATTCCATCTTCAAAACATATACTTTTTATCTTTCTTTATGTAAGAGGGGGAAGCTGGCCAAGGGCAACAATAAATTAAAAAAATAAAAAGCTCACTAATTTGCCAGCCCCCTTACAGGTCCAAAAGAGTCGGCCAAAAGGTAAGAATTAATGTCTTGAAACCTTCATCTTAATCAAATAACGTCAAATCATAAGAAGTTGGAAATACAGAAGCAGGTAGGGAGTTCCAGAGTTCCAGAATTAAAAGTAGACAAAAGAGTATATCAATAGATCTCAAACCTCAGGGACCTTTCAGCCATATAAGTCCCAACTAGAATGTTTAAGGACTTGCTGCAAAATAAAAGAAAGATATTATGCTTACTCTGCTCTGCTCTCCTTCCCCTGAGCATTACTGTTCCTGTTGTCATTCTTCTTGTTCTTATTATTCTTCCTGTTTTTCTTGTTCTTCCTCTTCCTCTTATTCTTCTTGTTCCCTTTGTTCTTCCTCTCAGGGTACTGCCTACGTGCCTGGCCAATATCCAGTGACTCTTCCTCAACATCCTGACAAAACATTTCCAGTTGGTTAGGAGGTACAGGCAATTGTCAGAGGCTATGTCAGATTTCATATTGTTCATTCCCTTTCAGTACTGAGACACATTTTTACAACGAGTTTTCAGTATGATTAGACAACTTAAAAATTAGGAAGGATTTATGGATGTCAGAAGTTCTATGGCCAGAATCTGTATTATTTTAATCCCCACACGAGTTTCTGAAGCTGTATAAAATCGACAAATAACAAGCAGAATAAATATAAAAACGCATCCCAGTACTAACGGGGTTAAACTCCTCACACACACTCACTCACACCCTTGAAATACCCTACAATACTCTACGAACACTCACCTCATCCTCACTCATAGCTCTGCCATCCCTGGATAATTCAAAGGCCTCAGCCTTATTCTTCTTGTTCTTCTTGTTGTTCCTCTTGTTCTTCCTCTTGTTCTTATTCTTATTCTTGTTCTTGTTTCTCTTCTTGTTCCCCTTATTTCCTGGTCTAACATTCACCTCTTCTTCTACTACCTCCTCTTCTTCGTTATTCACTCCCTCGTTCTTGTTCTTGTTCTTCTTGACCTTCTTATTGTTCTTCCTCTCAGAATCTTCATCTTCAGCCATCTCACCTTTCCTCTTGTTCTTCTTGTTCTTGTTCTTATTCTTGTTCTTCCTGTTTTTCTTGTTCTTCTTCTTCCTTATATTTTTCCTGGTTTTGCCATTCTCTGTATCTGTTGGCTCAGGTTCAGGTTCTGGTTCAGGAGTAGCCTCAGCTGCATCTAGGGCTGTGAGTTTTCTGAAGAAGGAAGGTGCAGGGTCAGTCTCTTCATGTTTAAACTCTAGGCTGGCCTCATCAACTTTTCCTAAGGCTGAGACCGCTCTGGGGAAGGAACGTAGTGGAGTCAGCCCCTTCAGTTTCCCTTTGACTTCCATTCTAATCCACTCCCAGTTAGTCTTTCATTTCATCACCTTTACCATCACATTCCTTCCTTCACAGTACCACACAAACCACTACCACTCTGCTCCCTTGCAAGCCCCAGTACCAGTAATACAAAAGCTTTGAACTCAGCCAGGCCACCATAACAGCACATTTTTACCATCATACCATCATAGCCAGTTTCCTCTCCTATACACCTAGACTCCTGTTAAAATCTATGCACTATAACTTCTAACGTCACCATACTGTTGTTGAGCTATGTCACCCGCAAAAATAAGGCCACAACACTACCAGCCAAGCACCATCACCAGTCAGGCTTCCACTTACACATCATCAGAGAGCTCAATGGGCAGAGGACCCACTTTGGAAAGGCTGGAGCTCAGGACATCAATGACATTATCCACCACCTCATTGTACACTCCAACCAGCTTCTCATTATTGTTGTTGTTGTTGTTGTTGTTGTTGTTGTTCTCAGCGGGAACCTCCTCTGTGGGGTTGGATTTAGGGATTACGAATGGGGATGAATGCTGGTATTCTCAAATGCTTTTGTGCTTCATCTCCACTATTTCAAAAGGTTTTACTTCAATTGATGCAAGTTTTTAAGGTGTTTTTGTTGTTATAGAGGCAGAGTGATAAGATTTTTCCATTAATAACTGGAGAAACATCATCTCTTCAGCTTCATAAACTCATGCGTGGATTAAAATAACACAGATTTAGGCCATTAAACTTCTGACCTTCACAGACCCTCCCTAATGTCAATACAATTGTTTAATAACACCAAAAACTCATGATAAAAATGTCTCAGTACTGAAAGGGTTAATATTAGTCTCGGTATTTCATGAACCAATTTTCCTTTATCTTCTCACCCTCGTTCCGATTGGTGAGAACGGTGGAGGCTTCCTCTGTCTCTGAAGGGTTTGTAGGCACCACTGCCCCCTCAGTCACTCTGTCGTCCTCCACCTCAACAGGGTTAGAGTTGGCCTCCAGCTGTGCAACCTCCACATTAGGCTCATCGTTAGCTGTGGCCGTTGGTGTCAACTGTGAGTGGAGATTTGGATTAGACTTTCGTCATATTCAATGTTACACAGAAATTATTTTTTGGTCATGTTTACAAATTTTTCCCTGTCTTTGGGATAACTCTTTAGAACTTTAAGGGGACTGGCAAATTAGTGGACTTTAAATTTTCATTGTTTTTTTGGTCCTTGGCCACCTTCCACCCTCTTACATAAAAAAAAATGGTAGAGATACAGAGTGACTTACAGGAGACACAGCACTGGCAACCAAATTCTTCATCGCCTGAAGAATTCCACTGGAGCTGCTATTTGTTGTCTTGTGTGTGGCCTCCTCCACGACAGCCTCCGCTGGGGTGGGAACATCCACCACGTGCTCTGTGAAGGGAGGTGGAGAAATGTCGAGGCTGAAGGAGGGATAGTGATGTACTGACGGGATAAAAAAGTCAAGGTTCTAAAATGTAAGGTGATATTAAAAGTGTAGAAGCCTGGTGAAGTGCAACACACAGGATTACCTATTGATCTCCTTTTTCCAAGTGTTGTGTTTCTTAATGAGCAAAATTAGGGACAAAAAATGTTTCCATTGACCTGTTACATCTCTGAACTGTGGTGCTTTCTTCCTTGCCTGTGTTGCTGTTGTTATTACTACCATTGCTGGTGGTGGTGGTGATGCTCTAAATACACCATTAACTCTTCCAAAAATTTGATCTTCCACACACATACTCTTCACAAAACATTTTGTGATCCTACAAGTGTTAGTAAATAAGGAAGAAGAAACCACTACTCCCATACACTGCACTCAAACACCACTGCATTACAAAACAGACAAAACACTGTAAAAAGAACAAGTAGGTAAGAGGAGAATCTATGCAGGTAAAGGCAATCAGGAAAGAGGCTTGGTAGAGGCAAAACACAGGTCTGTGTTTGTGTTAGTATCAAGCATTGCAGCTTATTAAAAAAAGCGAGCTGGGGCAGGAGGGAGGGAGGGCTGGAGGGAGGCATAGAGGGAGGGAGGGGAGGGTGAGTGGCCGTACCAAGCCGAGACTGCGGTGTGAGGTGGGCAATGCGGCTCTGCACAGGCAGGGGCGATCCAAACAGGTGGATCACATGGGATCGAGATGGATTATTTTCTGAAAATTAAAACTCTTACTTTATTTCCTTTGCTAAACTTCTGTGTGTGTGTGTGTGTGTGTGTGTGTGTGTGTGTGTGTGTGTGTGTTGCTACAATGCCTCCTAGTCTAGTCACACCATGGGACGGGCTGAGTTGATGGTCGTGCTGGTGTCTGCCTGTCAGTGGCCACTCGTCGAGGTGCTGATTTGTGACCTGTGACCTTTCAATACACTGAGGTCACAGGTCAAAGGACATAGGGAAGAGGGAAGGGGGAGGGGAATTGAGGGAAGTAAGGAATCTGTGCAAAAAAGGTTCCAAGAAAGATTAATAATAACTATGTGCAATGTGAGTGAAAGAATAGAAGAGAGATAGTAGTACATGAGAAAGTGTTAAGGGCCTGACATGATCTCTATCAAGCACTACCACCCTTGAACACACAAGGTGATCCCAGACATGCTGACACATCTGCACCACCACCAACACAATGCCTCCTCATTTAACGTAACCTAACATAATTTTGCATACTGGAAAACTACCTAAAATAAATCATCTTTGAAGTTCATTTATTAACTTAACCCATTCAGTCCTGTGACGCATCTTTACCTCCAGTTTTGGGTACACTTAAATGATTTTATTGACATTAGGTTAGGGTCTATGGAAGTCAGAAGATACTGGCCAGAGTCTGTACTATTTCCATTCCTACATGAATTTCCGATACTGTACAAAAACGACGAATAAGAAGCAAAATAAATATGAAAATGCGTCCCACTACTGAAGGGGTTAAGATAGGGTTAAGATACACGTAACTAATCTCTCTCCTACGATAACATGGTGGGACGGACGCCAGAGAGAGAGAGAGAGAGAGAGAGAGAGAGAGAGAGAAGCGGATGTGGATGGGAAAGGGCGGACGGAGAGACGAAAGAGAAATGGAGAGGAGAATTACGTCAGAGAGAGGCGGATACGAAAGGAGAGGAGAAACTGGGAGAGAGTTGAGTGTGGAGATTAGAGGAAGCTCAGAGGAGACGGATGTACAAAGCAATGAGTGGAAGAGAGAAGAGGCGGATGCGCAGAGTACAAGTGACAAGATGATAACGGGATAGACGGAAGAGAGAGAAACAACTGCAAGGAAGAAGAGAAGAGAAAGAAAGATAAAGGAAAGAAGAATGCAGAGAGAAAGAGGAACGAAGAGAGACTTGAAAACAAAGTAAGCAGGAGGACGGGGGAGGAAAACACATAGAGAGAGAGAGAGAGGGGGGAAGAGAGGTACGGGAGGGAGGCTTGTGAGAAGAATAACACATAAGGAGGAGGAGGAGGAGGAGGAGACCTTAACCCACCTTGGGCAGCCGCCAGGGCAGCCAGGAGCCCCAGAAGCGGGACCCAGCTGAACGCTCTCATCCTGCAGAAGGAGAAGAAGAAATGTTATTACTTACGCCATAACTGACACACACACACACACACACACACACACACACACACACACACACACACACACACACATAAAAACCACACTAACGCTATCTAGAGCATGGAACAAAGAATATGAGGACAATGATAAAAAAAGGTTTAGAAAAGAAAGCAGCATCCGAGAAAGAAAGAAAAAAGCCAACACTGGAATGCGACTTTTCTTTTTCTTTTTTTTATAATCTCATAAAAAGTAATATTATGCCGCCAGAGAGAGAGAGAGAGAGAGAGAGAGAGAGAGAGAGAGAGAGAGAGAGAGAGAGAGAGAGAACCACGAGCAGCACATTATCTTTCTTCCATCGATATAAGAATCACATGAAGGAATGCCGGGAGGAGGAGGAGGAGGAGGAGGAGGATGCTGTGTGTGTGTGTGTGTGTGTGTGTGTGTGTGGTGCCCAGGGCCGGGAAGCGGGTCACTGGAGGGGCGGGGGGGGGGTCAGCGTCCCGAGTCAACTGCTGACCTAGAAATCGACGCTGGAACGTGGAGCGACTGGTCTGCGGCGCCCGGAAGGACCAAGTGGCCCCCTTACACTCAATAAGGCCAACGCGAACCTTCCTTCCTGAGTCCTTGGCAGTGGCGGGCGAGGGTTCGATGCCCTTCTCACAGGGTAGGGACGAGGCAGACCGCCATTCCTGCCACACAAATCCCTGGCATCGTATTAACACAGATTCTCAACTATGTGACCTTTTTTACAGGCGAATTTCTAGTCCTAAAATCCATCTTAACTTCTTTAAATTGGTGGTGTATTTTGGCCATTATCTCATCAGCAGCTCTCAACGGAAACGCTTTATATTGTGGTGGGAGAGCGAAGTGTTTTAGAATAGGGTATAGTTCCTCAAGATTACAGAAATATCACTCTAACTACACTAAACTATACTAAACTACTGACTATCCTATAACTACAACTATACTAAACACTAACTGTAGCTAAAGCCTACTCAGCACCGTAGAAACACCTTAAAAAACTCGTATAAATTAAAATAAAAGCCTAGTGGAACAGTGGAGGTGAAATATTAAAGTGTTTTAGAATACTGTAGATAGTTACTCAAGGTTACATAACTATTACAGCCGCCTATAGCCTAGTCATGCCCACTCAGCATTTCCCCTGACCGCTCCCATTCATTCCTCCGACACACCAAACCCAGCACGTGTCACTCCAGTATTCAGTCAACGTGCTCTCTCACCACCACTATTCTCCAAAGGCTCTACTTGAAGACGGTCATGTTTTTAAGGGTACTTTTATGGTTCTGGTGTTGGATTGGCAATATTTCTAGTTCATTATACGGAGAAACTGTCTTGGAAACCTGGCTAGTCGTTTCAGTGATCTTGGATAATTGTTGAGAGAGCAAACTGTTTAAGAATACGGGGCATTATTTCGCATGTACAGTCGCTACCTACTTAACCTAACACTTTCCCTACCTACATTACTACACGTGAGGTGGAGACTGTATCAACTTCACCCCTTCAGTACTGGGACACATTTTTAAGAGTTTTGGGTGTGATTAGACCATTCTATTGACATTAGGTAGGATCTATGGAGGTCTGAAGATTAATGGCCAGCCTGTACTATAAAATCAACAAATAATAAGCAGAATGAATATAAAAACACGTCCCAGTATTGAAGGAGTTGAACTATATGCGACAGACTGATTCCCGTCCTCCTACTGACACAAGAATGCAAGAAAATGCACACCCGAGACCAGCTGCCAGACGGAACACCATTAAATTCCCAGGGTGACCCGCGCACGTCGTTGTGGAGGGGCGGCGGAAGAGGTGCGGCCACGAGCGGAGGGAACGAGACAGAAACCGGTTATACAACAAGTTCCGAGGAATGTAGGTCACTAAGACTTGCCCTCCTCTTCTCTGTATAGCAAAGCATGGCGGTTCAAAGATGAGAAAAAAGATAATGATAAAATAGTAGAGAAACCCTCGAGGCCAGAGAGGAATGCGGGACGCCACCAGAGAGGAGCAGGAAGTGTGGCCTTGCAAAACACCACTGCGACCTCCTTCACCATGCATTCCACGACCCACAGGCGGGAACGAGAGGCAATAACCGAGTAACTGGACTTTTTATGGCTTATATTTGCCTATTCATCCACTACATGCATTTATCTGATACGTAGTAGTAAGAAAGATTAATACAGGTGTGGTACAACGTATTAATGCATTTTACATTATCTTTCTTTTCATAGAGATAAATTCTTTTTTCATACCATTTCCCATAAAGCTTATAATTATATAGTATGCAAAGGCCTATTTGTCCATCATATTTTCTTTTAAATAAATGTACGTAAGGCAAATATAATCAAGTGTTTAAAGGGTTTAGAATATAAAGGTGGGGAGGAAAATCTTATTTACCCCAAGTTTTTTTTTTCAACCACCCTTATACTCATGTATCCATCTACTATTCTTTTACACTGAGAAACGGTGAACTCCAACAATCAGCAATAACCACTACTTTTCTCAGCTATTTCCGTGACAGCAGCGCCACGTCATGTTACTCCAAGTCTCCCCCAGCCTCTCCTCTCTCACGTCTTGAGGCACCGCGCTAACACAACAATTCAGCCACGTTTGTCAAGCTTCTTCACTCTTTTCACCGCTGGTCGTACTGCAGTGGCGCACATCCAGGTGACACAGTGACACATTTTGTTTTTTCCCCGTGTGTGTGTTCCAAATCAAGCACGGTAAATATGGAAGAAGAAGAAGAAGAAGAAGAAGAAGAAGAAGAAGAAGAAGAAGAAGAAGAAGAAGAAGAAGAAGAAGAAGAAGAAGAAGAAGAAGAAAATTAAAACCGTACCTAACCTTTAGTCTTTGGGTACATCTTTATTCATTCACCTATTTGTTTATATTCTTATCTTTTACATGTTCTCCCTATATGCAAATGTGTCTAAATATTTACCTATTTACGTTTAAACAACTATAAATCCATGAACAAGAACATTCACTAACAAATGTATTTCTATATTCTTGAGACTCTCTCCTTATAAATCTATCATTCTATCAATAAACAAAACTCATCTGTAGTGTGTACCATGAAGATTGGATAACTCCTTCCTAACAGCATTGAAATCCACACAATACCCGACCAAGTGTAAGGATTGTAGCACGAATACATAAACACACAAGTCACCACGACACATCCTACACCCTCACCAGTCACCACTCTTTGCACAGACAATATGGCCCACCACATGCGTTGGCGGGACTGGGGGAAGGAGGGGCACATCACACCACTCGCCCTTCACCTTGCAAGTGGAGAGGAAGTATCATATTTTCGGTTGCCTTTTGTTGGTGAATCTCTCTGCTTTCTCTGTCTTCACGTCACCTCACTATTACTAACTGTTGTTGTGTTTACCGTTACTGCCGTGGTTACTAACGCCTTCCGCAATGAGTCCATGATAATATACTACATCTATTACGTACATCTGCTCTCTGCTCTCTCTGCTCTCTCTCTCTCTCTCTCTCTCTCTCTCTCTCTCTCTCTCTCTCTCTCTCTC